>JAJOOE010003859.1:0-31077 GCA_036250405.1 Solanum raphanifolium
CAATGCACTACAACATGAGGAAAATCAATCATATAAACTCATTTTCTATCAAAACACAAGTTTTTCATGAACATGCATAACATAAGAAAATCATGGGAATATCTAAAACACACATGACATCACAACAAAACCAAACCATGAGGAACTCTTTATCTCAAGTTAAGGGAGGAGTAGAGGGAAAAAGATGAGGATATCGGGACAACATCAACTAAAAGATTCCTCCATAACACTTTCACGGAAGCAACTTCCTTGTTCCTGAATTTCTTAACTTGTCGGTCTAAATTCTCAACCGGTACTTCTTCATAAAAAGACTTTCATCAAATCCCAAACCTTCTAAGGGAACTATAGATGTCAGATCTCCAACACACTTCTTTGAGATAGAGACATGGAAAATCGGATGCACCGATGCCAACTCATTAGGAAAATCTAGCTCATAAACAACCTTACCAAAACGTCTCAAGATCTCATCTAGGCCTACAAAACGGAGACCGTCTCCCACTTGGGAGAAAGCCCCAATGGACTTTCTAAGTACCGCCTCTTTCAGTTCTACTAAGGTCTGATCAAGACATTACTTAGCTTTCAAATCCATCACAAAATACGATTCTAGACCATTATGAACTATACCACTACCCTAGGTACAGTATCAAGGTATTGTCTAAACACCTTATTCATCAAATCTATAAATGTCACTGGAGCATTAGTCAAACCAAACGACATTACAACTAACTCATAATGACCATACCGGGTTCTAAAACCCGTTCTTGGATTATAATCATTCTTCACTCTCAATTGGTGATAACCCATCCTAAGGTCAGCCTTAGGAAAGTAACTATCCCCTTGGGGTTTGTCAACATTGAAATCTATTTACCTCACCCTAACGAGGTGGTATATATAAACCTTATAAATCTTCTTTCTAGCTTTCATATTATCACGACCCAGACCGCCGTATTTGGCACCCACACCAACCCTTCGGTGGGAGAACCACTACTACAACCCAACTAAGAAAGTTTAAGAAAACTAAAGCATTTAAAGATACGGAAGTAGGTTTAAATGACTAAATAAAATACAGAGTTTCCATAAACTTGAAGGTCTATAAACACACTATCGTGGAAATTCAACCCCTAGAACTGAAAGTCATTGTACCAAAACTCTATTAACGAACAAGTCTAAGAAAAGGGGGTGTAACCCCGAAAACTAAACATAAATAGCCTAAACATATAGTCTGAGTCCGAAAGGAATGGACTAAACTAGTGATGAATCGATGACATCCTGAAAGAACTGGCTCACCCTTGAATCCGGTATCGATCAAAGATCTCCTAACTGCGGTCTGTCAGTAGCCGCCTGAAGATGACATGTACTCAACAAAGAAAGAGCAAGTGCAGTATGAGTACATGAAACTACGGTACTGGTAGGATTACGCAACAACTCTAATAGCGTAATATAAGAAAGTCATTACAACACAGTAGACACACATATAAAGAATACATAATTCAATCATTATTTTAGGAGCAACATACAATTTGCCAACAACCATGACATGTAATTATAAATGTAACAATCACAAGTGGTTCACTCATGGAACCCACACCCAAACGGTTAATGTGTTGGAACATGACACCCGATCCAATATACATGTGTCGGAATGTGACACCCGATCCAATATATGTGTAACACCTCGCTAAGTCAAAGAGCTAGAATTAGAAAGAGCCATTTTTGGAAAGAATGAAAAATATGGAAATTTGTCTAAGTTATGTTAAGTTTGAGTTTTGGGTCAACTTCAAACGACCATAACTCCTAGCTCAGGATGAGTTAGGTGTGTTACAAGACACCGTAGGAAATATCTTTGAATTATATTTCCAACGCCACTGATTTTGATCAATTTCGAGTGTGTATGAAGGAAATATGCCCATTTGAAGTCGGGCTGTTTAGATAAGAAAAGTCTAAACCGGATTTTGGAAAGGTATTAGCGTCTTTTCCTTACCCAATTAATTTATTTCTTTTTTAGTGAATTAATTAGTGTAAAAACTGAATTGGTTCAGTTTGCACAATTGGAAATTCATGTTAGGGCTTTAGAGAGATGAACTTAAGAGAGAAGAGAAGAGGAAAGTCAAGATTCGTTGTCTTCGTAAGGAATTGATTGCGGATTTTGTCAAGGATTTGATCCTACGAGGTATGTGAGACTTTCATAATGTTGGGTTCATTCACTCACGTGCCAAACATGTTTATTTTAGCGTAATTCGTCCTAAAAATATTGGAAGTTTGAGTGTTCTTGATGGGTGTTCTTGAATGGCTTCCGTTCTTGAATTTGGGTTGAGATTGAGGAGTTCTTGAGAGTTTAATATTGATTATTAGAGTTACTTTGAGTTAGATTGTTGTGTATATGTTTTGGGTACCTGAATCTAAAGAGATATTGAGAAAAAGAATTGAAATTTATCGAATTAAGATCATAAAATGAGAGGAAAAGTTCGTCAATTTTGCCTGGGGCAATGTTGGCGTGACGCGCCCCCGTTGTGTCAGGAGGGCTGGGGCGACATGCCCTCATTGCACTAGGAAAGTTGGGGTGACGCGCCCTTATTGAGCCAGGAGGGCTGGGGTGAAGCGCCCCCATTGTGCCAGGAGGGCTAGGGCGACGCGCCAGCAGTGCACCAAAAAGTGGTTTCTGAACTTTGGGGGCTAGGGCGGCGCGCCAGCAGTGCGTCATGTCCTTTCGTCCCAACCCGTTTTTCATCGTTTAGCCCGTTTAGCTCTTGCTAAAGTGTACTAAAACTTCCTATTGATTCTAACTACTCTAAATGACTTATAAACACCTAGAAATCATCCATAAACTTGAATTATAACCTTGAATCCATAAATTCAAATTCAAGGAAAGTTAAGAGCCAAGTCTATAAAGTTCATAGAGTCTTTTTAAGAATTCTTTTACAAATGTTTTAATCTTGTTTTTAGACTTGAGTTTTGAGTTAAGTAAGAGTAACAAATGAAATTCATTTCTTCAAAAAGAGTATATGGGAACTAAGTATTCCCAAAGAGTAAATGTTTTCACATTTAAACAAGAGAGGAAACAATGATTTCCAAGAGAGCTTTTGAGCTAGTTTTTGAGTAATTATCTTAAACCACATAAATAGTTTTTGTTTTTAAAACATATGAGCTATGTATTTTGGGAGTAGTATTGAACACCGATGTGGGGATGAGTTAATAACAACTCAATGTCTCCATAAACTATGTAGCCATCGTGGGTAGAAAGGGTCATATTTTTTAGATGATTCCTTAGTGATTTTTAGCATAGACTAGTGAATCCACTTAGTTGAGGTGTTCTATATCCCGTCAAGTTATAGGACAGTTCTAGCAGCGTGGGCAAAACGTTGTATCATCACATAGCTCATAATGATGGTTGTCAGTTAGAGAAACTCCCACAAGTTATATTACTTTATTATATATGTATATTGAGTTATTTCTTACGGTTTAAAGGTTTTATATAACATGCATCTTTATTGTTTTTTATTTCTGCATTGATTTGAGTAAAGCTGAGGTAAGTGTTTCTTTCAGAATTCAGTTCAAGCTTATATCATCTTTAGTTTTCCCCTCGCATGCTCGTACATTCAATGTACTGATGCCATTTGGCTTGCATCATTTTATGATACAGATACATGTAACCAGGATCAACATCCAGCGTCTCGTTGATCTAGTTGAGCACTCAGAGTTAGTGTGTGAGCCTCTTTGCTTTTCAGAGGGTTCCCTTTTTACTACTTTATAGTTAGTTCATTTGAATGTCATGGGTCTCGTCCCGGCATCCATCTTAGTTGTTAGATGCTTCATAGATAGTTAGTTAGTTGATTTGTCATTATCTTGTTATTGGCTTATGTTCAAATTTGAGTTGCCACTTTGGCTAAGTTAAATGTTTACTTCTAAAACATTTTGAGTTTAGTTTGAGACAGTTGAGTTATCTTGCATTTGAATTGTCTTCTTAATACTTAAAGTCTTCCGCTGAGAGTCTATCCAGCCCAAGGGTTTGCTTGGGGCCAACAATGGTTCTCGAGTGCCAGTCTCGCCAAGAGTGTAGGCTCGGGGCGTGACAAACTTGGTAGCAGAGCACTGAGTTTAAGAGTCCTTGGGAGTCTATGAAGCCGTGTGTGCAGAGTCCTAGTTATCGGTGTGAAGCGCGCCACATCTATAATTATGAGGCTGCAACATTTAGGAACGATCTCACTTCTTTCATATTCATGTCGTGCGATAATGTTAATCTCTATAAAGTTTCCTTCTAACTCGTGCTTGCACGTGTCTTTCAATTGATCATGCCTCCACGAAGAGATGTCTGAGGTCGTCGTGCTACGTGTAATGTCGAGGAACAAGGGGTACTTAATGCACCTGAAATGCAACCCTAACGGGAAGTCACAAATGCTAAGTTCAGGGAAGCGATTAGAATGTTAAGTCAAGCTGTGACAAACCAAGTTGGGCAGAGGGAGAACCGACAGGAAGTGAATGATACTTCAAGAATCCGTGAGTTTCTAAGGATGAATTCCCTAAGCATTACTGGTTTAAGCACTATGTACTGAGGATCCAGAAGGCTTTGTTGAGGAACTGCAAAAGGTAGTTGGGGATATGCATGTTGTTGATGCTGAACGAGTGAAACTAGCTCCATATCAACTGAAGAGTGTTGCTAGGACATGGTTTGACCAATGGAAGAAGGGTAGAGATGAGGGTGCACTAATTTTGAGTTGGGCTATGTTTAAAGAGGCTTTCTTGGGGAGTTGCTTTCCCCGTGAAGTGAGAGAAGCCACGGTATGAGAATTCCTTACTTTTAAGTAGGATTCAGTAAGTGTTCATGAGTACAGTTTGATGTTCACCCAACTTTCCTGATATGCTCCAAAGATGGTTGTGGATATGAGAAGTAGGATTCAGTAAGTGTTCATGAGTACAGTTTGATGTTCACCCAACTTTCCTGATATGCTCCAAAGATGGTTGTGGATATGAGAAGTAGGATGAGTCTATTTATTGCTGGGTTGTATCATCTGTCAAGCAAAGTGGGCGAGGTAGCTATGCTAATAGAAGGCATGTATATAGCAAGGTTGATGGTTTATGTGCATCAGGTTGAGGAATAGAAGCTAAGGGAAAGGGAAGAATTCAGAAGCAAGAAGGCTAAGATATCGGATAATGAGTCCGGGAAGTAAAAGAATAATGTGGATCGGTATTCTTTCTACCAAAAACATAAGGGACGTGCTCCATCATCTGCTAGTGCACCTAGACCAAGGAACAAATGGGAGTATAATAATTAGAATTCGCAAAATTTCAGATCTAGACCTGCTCAGTCATAGGGTAGTGTGGCACAAGGAGTTAATTGGGCTCCTACATGTGCTAAGTGTGGTAGGAACCACCCAGATGCTTGTTGCGATGGCTCTACTAGATGTTTCAAGTACGGCTAAGAGGGTCACTTCATGAAAGATGTCCTAAGAACATGCAAGGAAATGAAAATAGGGGCAATAGAGCCCAATCTTCTTCAGGTTCTCCACCAGATAGGGGGCTGCACCTAGAGGAGCTACTTTAGGGACTGGCAGAGGAGCAAATCGCATATATGCTATCACTAGTCACCAAGAGCAAGAGAATTCGCCGGATGTTGTCAGTGGTATGATCAAAGTCATTACTTATGATGTTTATGTTGTGCTAGACCCAAGAGCGAGTTTATCTTTTGTGACTCCATATGTTGCAATGAATTTTGATGTTCTTTCTGAGCAACTTTGTGAGCCCTTCAGTGTTTCTATACCTGTTGGTGAGTCTATTCTAGCTAAGAGAGTAATCGTGATTGTGTTATTTCCATCAATCACAAGAGCACCATGGATGATTTAGTTGAGTTAAACATGGTAGATTTTGATGTCATTCTAGGTATGGACTGGCTTCATGCCTGTTATGCCTCAATTGATTGTAGGACTCGAGTTGTTAAGTTCCAGTTTCCTAATGAGCCAGTCTTTGAGTGTAGGAGTAGTTCAGCAGTGCCTAAGGGTCATTTTATTTCATACCTTAAGGCGAGAAAGTTAGTTTCCAAGGGGTTTTTCTATTACTTAGTCCGAGTTAATGATTCTAGTGTTGAGACACCTCCTATTGAGTCAGTTCCTGTTGTGAGTGAGTTTCCTGAGGTCTTTCCAGATAATCTACCCAGAGTCCGTCCGGAGAGAGAAATAGATTTCGGTATAGATCTTCTTCCCGATACTCATCCTATATCTATTCCGCCATATAGAATGGCATTAGCACAGTTGAAAGAGTTAAATGAGCAGTTGAAAGAGTTAAATGAGCAGTTGAAAGATCTCATTGATAAGGGTTCATTCGACCAAGTGTCTCACCTTGGGGAGCTCTGGTCTTATTTGTGAGGAAGAAAGATGGTTCTCTTAGAATGTGTATAGACTCCCGTCAATTGAACAAGGTTACTATCAAGAATAAGTATCCTCTTCTGAGAATTGATGATCTCTTCGATCAACTTCAGGGTGCCACTTATTTTTCCAAGATAGACCTCAGATTTGGCTACCATCAGTTAAGAGTAAGGGAATGTGATATTGCAAAGACATCTTTCAGGACCCGTTATGGTCATTACAAGTTCCTAGTTATGTCCTTTGGTTTGACCAATGCACCTGCAGCGTTCATGGACCTTATGAATAGAGTATTCACGCTTTATTTAGATATGTTTGTTATCGTGTTCATTGATGACATCCTAATATATTCGAGAAATGAGGAATATCATGCTAGCCATCTTAGAATAGTTCTCCAAACTCTAAAGGATAGAGAGTTGTATGCTAAGTTCTCTAAATGTGAGTTTTGGCTTGAGTCTGTGGTATTATTAGGCCACATTGTTTCCGGTGATCGAATCAGAGTTGATACCCAGAAAATAGAGGCAGTGCAGAATTAGCCTAGACCCCAGATCTCCAACTGATATTAGGAGTTTCTTAGGGTTGGCTGGATATTATAAAAGGTTTGTAAAGGGGTTCTCATCCATTTCATCTCCTTTGACCAAGTTGACTCAGAAAACAATGAAGTTTCAATGGTCTGAAGCTTGTGAGAAAAGCTTTCGTGAATTGAAAAAGAGGTGGACTACTGCCCAGGATTGACCTTACCAGACGGTACTCAAGGTTTTGTGGTGTATTGTGATGCGTCCAGAGTTGGTTTAGGTTGTGTGTTAATGAAGAATGGTAAAGTTATAGCTTATGCCTCCAGACAAATGAAAGTTCACAAGAAGAATTACCCGACCCATGATCTAGAGTTGGCTCTCGTAGTATTTTCTTTGAAATTATACCTTCATTACCTTTATGGTGTTCATGTGAATGTTTTCACCAATCACAAGAGTCTTCGGTATGTATTTAGTCAGAAAGAGCTTAATCTCAGACATATGAGGTGGTTAGAGTTACTCAATGATTATGACATGAGTATCCTCTATCACCCAAGTAAGGCTAATGTTGTTGGTGATGCCTTGAGCAGGTTGTCTATGGGTATACCACCCATGTTGAAGAAGAAAAGAGAGATTTAGCCAAAGATGTGCACAAACTTGCACGATTAGGAGTTCCACTAATGGATTCCACAGAAGGAGGAGTGGTGGTGATGAATAATGATGAATCATCATTAGTGTTTGAAGTTAAATAGAAACAAGATCAAGATCCTATTTTTCTTGAATTGAAGGAAAATGTTCATAAGCAAAAGTAATGGCTTTTGAACAAGGGGGAGATGGCGTATTGAGGTATCAAGGTAGGTTGTGTGTACCAAGGGTGGATGAACTCTAAGAGAGGGTCATGGAGGAAGCTCATAGCTCTAGATATTCCATTTATTCGGGTTCCACAAAGATGTATCATGACTTGAGAGAAGTGTATTGGTGGAATAGTAGAAGAAAAGTATTGTTGAATTCGTTGCTAAATGCCCGAATTGTCAACAAGTTACCGTAGAGCATTAAAGTCCCATTGGAATGGCTCAGAATATAGAGATTTCGGAGTGGAAGTGAGAGATGATCAATATGGACTTTATTTCAGGTTTGCGACAATCTTGCAAGTAACATGATTCTATTTGGGTGATTGTGGATTGAATGACCAAATCAGCCACTTTTTGCTGGTAAAGACTACCCATTCAGTAGAGGATTATGCTAAGTTATACATTAAAGAGGTAGTAAGAATGCATGGAGTCCCTGTTTCGATTATATCAGATAGAGGGGCACAATTTACTGCACAGTTCCGGAAATCTTTTTAGAAAGGCTTGGGTTTAAAGGCAAACTTAAGTACTGTTTTTCATCCTCAGAGAAATGGTCAAGCAGAGCGAATTATTCAGACGTTAGAAGATATGTTGAGGGTTTGTGTGATTGATTTCAAAGGTAATTGGGATGATCACCTACCTCTCATTGAGTTTTCTTATAACAACAATTACCATTCTAGCATTCAGATGGATCCTTATGAAGCTCTCTATTGGAGAAGATGCAGATCTCCAAATGGATAGTTCGAGGTTGGTGAAGCTTGGTTGATAGGACCATACTTAGTTCATCAAGCTATGGAGAAAGTGAAAGTTATTAAAGAGAGGTTGAAAATAGTGCAAAGTCATCAGAAATCCTACACTGATGTTAGGAGAAGGGAGTTAGAGTTTGAAGTAGATGATAGGGTATATTTGAAAGTTTCACCCATGAAGGGTGTTATGATATTTGGTAAGAACGGGAAACTTAGTCCCCGGTATATTGGTCCTTACCGAATATCCAAGAGGATTGGCAATGTAGCTTATGAGTTGGATCTACCAAATGAGTTAGCAGCGGTTCATCCGGTATTTCACATCTCCATGTTGAAGAAGTGCATGGGAGATCCTCAGTTATGATAACTACTGATGATATTGGTATCAAGGATAGCTTATCATATGAGGAGATTCCTGTTCAGATTCTAGATCGCCAAGTTCACAAGTTAAGAACGAAAGAGGTAGCATCAGTCAAAGTTCTGTGGAGAAATCAGTTTGTTGAGGAAGCTACTTGGGAAGCTGAGGAGGATTTGAGGAAGAGATACCAACATCTCTTTGAATCCGGAGAAGTTCCAAATTAAGGTACTAATCCTTTTCTTTGCTTTTATTTTAAGTTGGCATGTTGTATTTACATTTTTGATTGTTGGGTGTTTGAGATAGATGTTAGATGTCACACCCTTAGTCTGCTCAGAGTGATCTCATTCAAGGAAGAATGTTCCAAGGGGGAGATATTGTAATACCTCGCTAAGTGAAAGAGCTAGAATTAGAAAGAGCCATTTAGGTCAACTTAAAACGACCATAACTCTTTGCTCAGGATGAGTTATGTGTTCTACAAGATACCATAGGAAAGATCTCTGAATTATCTTTCAAAAGCCACTTAGGTTGCTCAATTTCAAGTTCGTATGAAGGAGATATGCCCATTTGAATTCGGGTTGTTATAGATAAGGAAAGTCTAAGCTAGATTTTGGAAGGGTATTATGGTCTTTTCCTTACCCAATTGATTTATTTCGTTTTTAGTGAATTAATTAGGGTAAACAATGAATTGGTTCAGTTTGAACAATTGAAAGTTCAAGTAAGGGCTTTAGAGAGAAGAACTCAAAAGAGAAGAGAATAGGAAAGTCAAGATTCGTCGTCTTCGTAGGGAATTGATTGCGGATTTCGTCAAGATTTGATCCTACGAGGTATGTGAGACTTTCATAATGTTGGGTTCGTTCACCAACATGCCAAACATGTTTATTTCAGCATGAATTCATCCTAAAAAATTGGAAGTTTGAATGTTCTTGATGGGTGCTCTTGAATTGCTTTCGTTCTTGAATATGGGTTGAGACTGAAGAGTTCTTGAGAGTTTAATGTCAATTATTAGAGTTATTTTGAGTTAGATTTTTCTGTATATATTTTGGGTACCTAAATCTAAAGAGATATTGAGAAAAAGAATTGAAATTAATCGAATTAAGATAAAAAAACAAGAGGAAAAGTTCGTTAGTTTTTCCCGGAACAATGCTGGCGCGACGCGCCAGCAGTGCGCCAAAAAGTGGTCTCTGAACTTTGGGGGCTGGCGCAGCGTGCCAGCAGTGCGCTAGGTCCGTCCGCCCCATCCCGTTTTTCATCGTTTAGCCCGTTTAAGTCCTTTTAAACTGTACAAACACTTCCTATTGATTCTAACTACTATAAATGACTTCTAAACGCCTAGAAATCATCCATAAACTTGATCATAACCTTGAATCCATAAATTCAAATTCAAGGAAAGTTAAGAGCAAAGTCTAGAAAGTTCATAGAGTCTTTTAAAGAATTCGTTTACAAATGTTTTAATCTTGTTTTAAGTCTTGAGTTTTGAGTTAAGTAAGAGTAACAAATGAAATTCATTTCTTCAAAAAGAGTATATGGGAACTAAGTATTCCTAAAGAGTAAATGATTTCACATTTAAACAAAAGAGGAAACACTAATTTCCAAGAGAGCTTTTGAGCTAGTTTTTGAGTAATTATCTCAAACCACAAAAAGAGTTTTTATTTTTAAACATATGAGCTGAGTATTGTGGGAGTAGTATTAAGCACCGATGTGGGGACGAGTTAATAAAAACTCAATGTCTCCATAAACCATGTAGCCATCGTGGGTAGAAAGGGTCTTACTTTTTAAATGATTTCTTAGTGCTTTTTAGCATACACTAGTAGATCCACTTTTTTGAGGTGTTCTATATCCTGGCAAGTTAAAGGAAAGTTCTGGCAGCGTGGCGAGACGTTGTATCATCACATAGCTCATACTGATGGTTTTCGGTTATAGAAACTCCCACAAAGTTATATTACTCTATTATGTATGTATAGTGAGTTGTTTCTTACTGTTTAAAGGCTTTATATAAACTGCATCTATATTGTCGTTTATTTCTACATTGAGTTGAGTAAAGTTGAGGTAAGTGTTTCTTTCAGAATTCAGTTCAAGCTTATGTCATGTTTAGTTTTCCCCTCAATGCTCGTACATTCAATGTACTAATGCCATTTGGCATACATCATTTTATGATGCAGATACAAGTAACTAGGATCAACTTCCAGTGCCTCGTTGATCAATTTGAGCACTCAGAGTCAGTTGATGAGCCTCCTTGCTTTTCAAAGGATTCTCTTTTACTGCTTTATAGTTAATTCATTAGGATGTCGTGGGTCTTGTCCAGACGTCCATCCCAGTTGTTAGAGGCTTCATAGATAGTTAGTTAGTTCATTTGTCATTATCTTGTTATTAGCTTATGTTGAGATTTGAGTTGCCACTTTGGCTAAGTTAAATGTTCATTTCTAAAACATTCTGAGTTTAGTTTGAGACTGTTGAGTTATCTTGCATTTGAATTCTCTTCTTAATGCTTAAAGTCTTCTGCTGAGATTCTACCCAAACCAAGGATTTGCTTTGGGCCAGCAATGGTTCTCGACTGCCAGTCCCGCCAAGGGTGTAGGCTCAGAGCGTGATAATATTTGTCAAAATGTGACATTCGATCTAATATATGTGTTGGAACGTGACACTCGGTCCAGTCAGCACAACCATAGTCACAATCATACCATAATGAACAGTGCACATAGTTACATAGTCAAGCAACAAGTTCATGGCATGTAATTGTTGACACATAATAATTTCATTTGATTCGGTTCCTGTTTCCCTATTCACATACACGCATGCTTACAATGAAGCCATGAACAAGCATATATAACACAATAAAAAGTCAAACCATCACCTACCTCGAAACCAAGCCTGAATACTCCTAAGACACATGAGCCTTCCCTTTCTGAAGTCTTTCGGCTTGTTCTTGGTCTATAAACAAGTAATTCATGCAAGGATCAATAAACAAGGCCTAATTTACCCGGATTATATCAAAATATCAACCCAAGTCCAAACCCATGATCCTAATGTTCAACTACAGCTTTTCCCACCATTAATCTTCATGCCAAAACCCTGCCCCAACTATAATTAACGAGGATTCTAAGTTCTAGGAATCGAAATGCGGATTAAAGGAGTAATTAAGTTACCTTTAGCGAGAGAAATCATGGAAATCTTATATGAAACTGCCCTGGGTCGTCCCTTAGCTCTCAAGAGTGAAGTTTTGCAGAAAATAACAATTTTGGGGTTTTTCCTAGATTTAAGTCACGACTGGCCCGCCACAGCGTTCCTACCCTAGCGGAATTAATCCCGCCCCAAAAGCTTGCACGGAGACATAACCTCAGAATTTGTGTTCCAAGCTCCCATTTCACAACACACCTTCAAACCGGGACGTTCTAAAACTACCATTTTACGCCAAGATCAGTTTCGGGAGTTCTATTCTCCTAAATTTGATTTTGTAAAGTCGTACATGTTCCTTAACGTCTTAGCTATCCACTCATGCAATCAAACTCACAATTCAATGCATTATCCATTACCATACTGCCCTAGACCTCACCTGACTCAAATTTCGTCCAAGTTTGGCCTAGGCTAGAAATTTCCAAGTTACTACTCAGAAGTTTTCTGGCCCAAATTCCTTCCCCATTGGCTTTTCCATAACGACGAGAATGGGTCATTACAATAGATACCAATTCACCCATCACTCGTCCCCGAGTGACAAACTAGGAGAAACAGGCTATGACAAGAGTAGAGTAGTACCTGAATCGTCGAATAACTGGGGATACTTGTCTCGCATGTCCATCTCGGTTTACCAAGTAGCTTCCTCAACCGGACGATGCTTCCATTGTACTTTCACAGACTTTATCTCCTTGGTCCTCAGCTTCCGGACATCGCGATCAAGAATTGCAACTAGTTACTCCTCACACTGAAGGTCTTTGTCTAACAAAACTGAGTCCCACCTTATGATGTAATCTCCGTCCCCCTGATACTTCTTCAACAGGGACACATGGAACACTGGATGGACTCCAAATAGGCTAGGCGGTAAACCCAAACTATAAGCCACTGGTCCTACACATTCAAGAATCTCAAATGGCCCGATGTATCGAGGACTAAACTTTCCCTTCTTGCTGAATCTTATCACCCCTTTATGGGTGACACTTTAAGAAAAACTATATCACTAGCCTAGAATGTCATGTCCTGTAACACCTCGCTAAGTGAAAGAGCTAGAATTAGAAGGAGTCATTTTTGGAATGAATGAAAAATCTGGAAAATTGTTTAAGTTATGTTAAGTTTGAGTTTTGGATCAATTTAAAACGACCATAACTCCTAGCTCAAGATGAGTTAGGTATTCTACAAGATACCGTAGAAAATATCTTTGAATTATCTTTCCAATGCCTCCAAGTCTGCTCACTTTTGAGTTCATATGAGGGAGATATACGCATCTAAAGTTAGGTTATCTAGATAAGGAAAGTCAAAATAAGATTTTTGAAGGGTATTATGGTCTTTTCATTACGCAATTAAACTATTTCGTTTTTTGTAAGTTATTTGGATTCTAAACTGAGTTAGTTTAGTTTACGCAATTAAGAAATACGCTATGGCTGTGAGAGAAGATAAAAGAGGAGAAAGGAGAAGAAAAGTTCAAGATTCGTCAAGTTCTTGCGATTTTGGTTGTGGATTTAGCAAAGGATACAATCCTACGAGGTAAGTGAGACTTTCATAGAGTTGGGTTCATTTACCCACGCACCAATCATGTTTATTTCAGTGGAGTTCGTTCTAGAAAGTTGAAAGTATGATGTTCTTGAATCATGTTCTTGAAATTGGCTTTAGTACTTGAGATTTGATGGGATTGTTGAGTTCTTGATGGAATCATGTTGATTTTAGAGTTCTTTTGAGTTAGAATCGCGTGTACATATACTGGGTACCTGAAACTAAAGAGGAATTAAGAAAAAGAATCGAATTTAGGCAAATTGGGGTGAGAAAATGGAGAAGGAAAAAGTCGAGTAGGTTTCGGCACGCAGGTCCGCCTCACGGACTTGCTCCCCCATAGCACAAAAATCACCTCCGCGTCGCGGACTCCTTTGTTTCAAAAATAAATTTCGCGATCAAATATTTAAATGCATCTCCGTGTCGCGGACTTGTTTCCAACAGTGATTTCTTGATTATTTCTCATGTTTATCTATCTATAACACTCCTAAACATCATGAGATCTTTCCTATCACAAATCACAATCTTTGAATCCATAAATTGAAATTCAAGGAAAGTTCAGAGCCAAGTCTAGAGAATTCTTAGAGTCCTTTCAAAAAGTCTTTCGCAAATGTTTTAAACTTGTTTTAAGACTTGAGTTTTAAGTTAAGTAAGAGTAACAAATGAAGTTCATTTCTTCAAAAAGAGTATATGGGAACAAAGTATTCCTAAAGAGTAAATGTTTCACATTTAAATAAGAGAGAAAACACCGATTTCCAAGAGAGCCTTTGAGCTAGTTTTTGAGTAATTATCTCAAACCACAGAAAGAGTTTTTGTTTTTAAACATATGAGCGGAGTATTTTGGGTGTAGTATTGAGCACCGATATGGGGACAAGTTCATAATAACTCAAGTCTCCATAAACCATGTAGCCATTGTGGGTAGAAAGGGTCATACTTTTTAGATGATTCCTTAGTGATTTTTAGCATAGACTAGTGGATCCACTTAGTTGAGAGGTTCTATACTCCAGCAACGTATAGGACAGTTCTAGCAACGTGGGCGAGACGTTGTATCATCACATAGCTCATAGTGATGGTAGTCGGTTAGAGCAACTCCCACATGATTATATTACTTTATATATTGATTGAGTTGTTATTATATTTATTTAAATACATTGAGTTGCTATTTATTGTTTAAATGCTTTATATAAACTGCACCTTTACTGTTGTTTATTTCTGCGTTGAGTTGACTATCCATGAGTTGAGTAAAGTTGAGGTAAGTGTTTCTTTCAGAATTCAGTTCAAGCTTATGTCATGTTTAGTTTTTCCCTCGCTTGCTCGTACATTCAATGTACTGATGCCATTTGGCCTGCATCATTTTATGATGCAGATACACGTAATCAGGATCAACATCTAGCCCCTTGTTGATCCTGTTGAGCACTCAAAGTCATTTGGTAAGCCTCCTTGCTTTTTGGAGGACCCCTTTGGTTATATTTTGCTTTATTTCTTTTGGTTATTTCAGTTGTTAGGATGATCGGGGGTCTTGTCCCGACATCCCTTTTAGTATCTAGAGGTTTCATAGACAGTTAGATATGAGTTCTTTAGTATGATATTTTAGTTGTTTGATGTTGTGACTTGAGTTGCTATTTTGGCTAGTTGAATGTTTCTTTTAAGACATTCTAAGTTTATTGCATTAGTTTATTGTTTGAGACTATTTCAAGTTATTTAAGTCTTCGGCTAAGTGATAAGTCAGGCCAAGGATTGTCTTGGGGCCAGCAACGGTTCTTGAGTGCCAGTCCCTCTCAGGGTGTAGGCTCTGGGCGTGAAAAGCATGGTATCCGAGAACAGCGTTCAAGAGTCCTAGGGAGTCTATGAAGCCGTATCCGTAGAGTCCTAGTTAACGGTATGAAGCGCGCCAAATCTATAATTAGGAGTCTGTGACATTTAGGAACTATTTTACTTATTTCATACTCATTTTGTGTGAAAGAGTTCATCTCTATAAAGTCTCTTTCTAACTCTTGGTTGTGCATGTATTTCAGTTGATCATGCCTCCATGAAGAGCTGTCCAAGGTCGTCTTGCTAGAAGGAACCTTTAGGAGCGAGGGGTACCTAATGCACCTGTAGTGCAACCCCAAGGGGAAGTCACCAATGCTAAGTTCAGGGAAGCGATCACAATGCTAAGTCAAGCTTTGACCAACCAAGATGGGAAGAGGGTTAACTGACGGGAAGGGAATTATACTTCTACGATTCGTGAGTTCTTATGGATAAATCCTCCAAGCTTCACTGGTTCAAGCACTACTGAGGATCCTAAAAGCTTTGTTGAGGAACTGCAAAAGATATTTGAGGTTATGCACATTGCTGATGCAGAACTAGTGGAACTAGCTGCATATCAACTGAAGAGTGTTGCTAGGACTTGGTTTGACCAGTGGAAGAAGGGTAGAAAAGAGGGTGCACCAATTATTAGTTGGGCTATGTTTGAGGAGGCTTTCTTAGGGAGTTTCTTTCCTCGTTAACTGTGAGAAGCCAAGGTACGACAATTCCTTTCTTTTAAGCAGGATTCACTAAGTGTTCATGAGTACAGTTTGAAGTTCACCCAACTTTCCCGATATGCTTCGGAGATGGTTGCAGATATGAGAAGCAGGATGAGTTTGTTTATTGTTGGGTTGTCTCGTCTGTCAAGCAAAGAGGGCAAAGGCAGCTATGCGAATAGGGGACATGGATATAGAAAGGTTGATAGTTTATGTGCAGCAGGTTGAGGAAGAGAAGCTGAGGGATAGGGAAGAATTCAAAAACAAAAAGGCTAAGACAGGGAATGAGTCAGGGTAGAAAATGAGTAATGTGAACTGTTCCTCCTTTCAACATAAGCAAAAGGGACCTGCTCCATCATTTGCTAGTGCACCTGTACCAAAGAACAAAGGTGAGTATAATAGTCAGAATTCGCAGAACTTCAGAGTTAGACCTACTCAGTCTCAAGGTAGTTTGGCACAAGGAGGTAACTGGGCTCCAACATGTGCTAGGTGTGGTAGGAACCACCCCGGTCCTTCTCGTGATGGCTCTATAGGATGTTTCAAGTGCGGTCAAGAGGATCACTTCATGAAAGAGTATCCGAAGAACAGGCAAGGAAATGGAAATAGGCGAAATAGAGCCCAATCTTCTTCAGTTGCTCCACCAGACATGGCTGCAGCTAGAGGAGCTACTTCAGGTACTGGCGGAGGATTAAACCTCCTTTATGTGATCACTAGTCTTCAAGAGAAAGAGAATTCTCCAGATATTATCACTAGTATGATCAAAGTCTTCGCTTTTGACATTTATGCTTTGTTAGATCCAGGAGCGAGTCTATCTTTTGTGACTCCCTATGTTGCAATGAATTTTTATGTTCATCCTGAGAAACTTTGTGTGCCCTTCAGTGTTTCTACACATGTTGGTGAGTCTATTCTATCTGCGAGAGTCTATTGTGATTGTGTATTTCCATCGATCACAAGAGCACCATGGATGATTTAGTTGAGTTAGACATGATAGATTTTGATGTCATTCTAGGTATGGACTAGCTTCATGCCTGTTATACCTCTATTGATTGTAGAACTCGAATTGTTAGGTTCCAAATTCCTAATGAGCCAGTTATAGAGTGGAGTAGTAGTTCAGTAGTGCCTAAGGGTTGTTTCATTTCGTACCTTAGGTTGAGAAAGTTAGTTTCCAACGGTTGTGTCTATCACTTAGTCCAAGTAAATGATTCTAGTGTTGAGACACCTCCTATTAAGTTAGTTCCAGTCGTGAGTGAGTTTCCAGAAGTCTTTCCAGATGATCTACCTGTAGTCCCTCCTAAGAGAGAAATTGACTTTGGTAGAGATATTATTTCTGATACTCGTCCAATATCTTTTCCACCATATAGAATGGCACCAGCAGAGTTAAAAGATCTAAAAGAACAGTTGAAAGATCTCCTTGTTAAGGGTTTTATTTGGCCAAGTGTCTCACCTTAGGGCGCTCCAGTATTGCTTGTGAGGGAGAAGGATGGTTCCCTTAGAATGTGTATAGATTACCATCAGTTGACCAAGGTTACTATCAAGAATAGGTATCCTCTTCCGAGAATTGATGATCTCTTTAATCTACTTCAGGGTGCCACTTGTTTCTCTAATATAGACCTCTGGCTACCATCAGTTAAGAGTAAGGGAATGTGACATTCCCAAGACATCTTTTAGCACCCATTATGGTCATTATGAGTTTCTGGTCATGTCATTCAATTTAACTAATGTACCTGCAGCGTTCATTGACCTTATGAATAGAGTATTCAAGCCTTATTTACATATGTTTGTTATCGTATTCATTGATGACATTCTAATCTATTCGAGGAATGAGGAAGATCATGCGAGCCATCTCAGAATAGTTCTCCAAACTCTAAAGGATAGAGAGTTGTATGCCAATTTCTCTAAGTGTGACTTTTCTTTTGAGTCTGTGTCATTGTTAGGCCACATTGTTTCCGGTGAGGAAATTAGAGTTAATACCCAGAAGATAGAGGCAGTGCAGAATTGGCCTAGACCCACATCTCCAACTGATATTAGGAGTTTTTTGGGGTTGGCTGGATATTATAGAAGATTTGTAGAGGGGTTCTCTTCTATTTCATCCCCTTTGACCAAGTTGACTTAGAAAACAGTGAAGTTTCAATGGTCTGAAGCTTCTGAAAAAATCTTTTAGGAATTGAAAAAGACGTTGACTACTGCCCCAATATTGATCATACCAGAAGGTACACATACAAGGTTTTGTGGTGTATTGTGATGCGTCCAGAGTTGGTTTGAGTTGTGTGTCAATGCAGAATGGTAAAGTTATAGGTTATGCCTCTAGACAGCTGAAAGTTCACGCGAAGAATTATTCAACCCATGATCTAGAGTTGGCTATCGTAGTATTTTCTTTGAAAATATGACATCACTATCTTTATGGTGTTCATGTAGGTGTGTTCACCAATCATAAGCGCCTTAAGTATGTGTTCAGTCAGAAAGAGCTTAATCTCAGATAGATGAGGTGATTAAAGTTACTCAAGGATTATGACATGAGTATTCTATATCACTCAGGTAAGGCTAATATGGTTGTTGATGCTTTGATCAGGGTGTCTATGGGTAGTACCACCTATGTTGATGAAGACTAGAGAGAGTTAGCGAAAGATGTTCACATACTTGCATGATTGGGAGTTTGCCTAATGGATTCCAGCGAAAGAGGAGTAGTGGTGATGAATGGGGATGAATCATCATTAGTGTCAAAAGTGAAAGAGAAACAAGACCAATATCCTATTTTGCTTGAATTGAAGGCAAATGTTCATAAGCAAAAAGTAATGGCTTTTAAACAAGGGGGAGATGGTGTGTTGAGGTATCAAGGTAGGTTGTGTATACCAAGGGTGGATGAACTCTAAGAGAGGATCATGGAGGAAGCCCTGAGCTCTAGATATTCTATCCATCTGGGTTCCACAAAGATGTATCGTGACTTGAGAGAAGTTTATTGGTGGAGTAGTATGAAGATGGGCATTGCAGAGTCTATTGCTAAGTGCCCGAATTGCCAAGAAGTTAAGGTATATCATTAATGGCCCGGTGGTATGACTCAGAATATAGAGATTCTAGAGTGGAAGTGGGAGATGATCAATATGGACTTTATTACTAGTTTGTCGCGGTCTCGCATGCAACATGATTCCATTTGGGTGATTGTTGATCGAATGACAAAATCAGCCCAGTTTTTGCCAGTAAAGACTACCCATTCGTCGGAGTATTATGCCAAATTGTATCTTCAAGAGGTAGTTAGACTTCATGGTGTTCCTGTTTTGATTATATCAGATAGAGGTGCACAATTTACTGCACAGTTCTGGAAATCTTTTCAGAAAGGCTTAGGTTCAAAGGTGAACCTAAGTACTGTTTTTCATCCTCAGAAAGATGGTCAAGCCGAGTGCACTATTCAGACTTTAGAAGATATGTTGGGGGCTTGTGTGATTGATTTCAAAGGTAATGGATTATCACCTACCTATGATTGAGTTTTCTTATAACAATAGTTACCATTCTAGCATCCAGATGACTCCTTATGAAGCTCTTTATGGGAGAATATGCAGATCTCCTATCGGATGCTTTGAAGTTGGTGAAGATGGGTTGATAAAACCAGACTTAGTTCATTAATCTATGGATAAAGTGAGAGTGATTCAAGAAAGGTTGAAAACAACGCAGAGTCGTCAGAAATCCTATATTGATATTAGGAGGAGGGAGTTAGAGTTTGTGGTAGATGATTGGGTATACTTGAAAGTTTCACCCATGAAGGGTGATATGAGATTTTGTAAGAAGGGGAAGCTTAGTCCCCTGTATATTGGTCCTTACAGAATATCCAAGTGGATTGGCAATGTAACTAATGAGTTAGAGCTACCACAAGAGTTAGCAGCGGTCCATCTGGTATTTCATATGTCCATGTTGAAGAAGTGCATGGGAGATCCTTAACTTATTATACCAACTTAAGATATTGGTATCAAGGATAGCTTGTCTTATGAGGAGCTCCATGTTCAGATTCTAGACCATCAGGTTCGCAAGTTGAGGACCAAGGAAGTAGCATCAGTCAAATTTCTTTGGAGAAATATGGTTGTTGAGAAAGCTACTTGGGAAGCTGAAGAGGATATGAATAAGAGATATCCACATCTCTTCTTCGTACTATTTAATTTATATGCTTGATGTGTTAGATTTGCTAGTTAGGTGTTTGAGCTGAATGTTAGACATTATTCCCTTAGTCTACTAAGAGTAATCTCATTCGAGGACGAATGTTCCCAAGGGAGAGATATTGTAACACCTCGCTAAGTTAAAGAGATGGAATTAGAAAGAGTCATTTTTGGAATGAATCTGGAAAATTGTTTAAGTTATGTTAAGTTTGAGTTTTGGGTCAATTTCAAACAACCATAACTCCTAGCTCAGGATGCTTTAGGTGTTTTACAAGATACCGTAGGAAATATCTTTGAATTATCTTTCCAATGCCACCAATTTTGCTCAATTTCAAGTTAGTATGAGGGAGATATGCCCATTTAAAGTAGGGTTGTCTAGATAAGGAAAGTCAAAACCAGATTTTTGAAGGGTATTATGGTCTTTTCATTACCCAATTAAACTAATTCAGTTTTAGTAAGTTATTTGTGGTGTTAAGTGAGTTAGTTCAGTTTACGCAATTAAGAAATACGCTAGCGCTATGAGAGAAGAGCAAAGAGGAGAAAGGAGAAAAAAAGTTCAAGATTCGTCAAGTTCTTGCAATTTTGGTTGTGGATTTCGCCAAGGATTAAATCCTACGAGGTATGTGAGACTTTCATAGCATTGGGTTCATTCACCCATGCGCCAATCATGATTATTTCAGCGGAATTCGTTCTACAAAGTTGAAAGTATGATGTTCTTGAATTATGTTCTTGAAATTGGCTTTAGTTCTTGAGATTTGATGGGATTGTTGAGTTCTTGATCGAATCATGTCAATTTTAGAGTTTTTTTGAGTTAGAATCGTGTCTACATATACTAGGTACCTGAAACTAAAGAGGAATTAAGAAAAAGAATCGAATTTAGGCGAATTGGGGTGAGAAAATGGAGAAGGAAAAAGTTGAGAAGGTTTTGGCATGGAGGTCCGCATCGCGGACATGCTCCCCCAGTGCACAAAAATCACCTCTATGTCGCGGAGAAGATGCGGACTCCTCTGTTTCAAAAATAAATTTTGCGATCAAATATTTAAATGCATCTCTGCGTCGCGGAATTTTTTACGAACAATGATTTTTTTATCGTTTCTCATGTTTAACTATCTAAAACCACTCCTAAACATCATGAGATCTTTCCTGTCACAAAATCACAATCCTTGATTCCAAAAATTCCAATTCGAGGAAAGTTAAGAGCCAAGTCTAGAGAGTTCTTAGAGTCCTTTCAAAAAGTCTTTGGCAAATGTTTTAAACTTGTTTTAAGAATTGAGTTTTGAATTAAGTAAGAGTAACAAATGAAGTTCATTTCTTCAAAAAGAGTATATGGGAACTAAGTATTCCCAAAGAGTAAATGTTTGACATTTAAATAAGAGAGAAAACACAGATTTCCAAGAGAGCTTTTGAGATAGTTTTTGAGTAATTATCTATAACCACGGAAAGAGTTCTTGCTTGTAAACATATGAGCTGAATATTTTGGGAGTGGTATTCGGCACCGATATGGGGATGAGTTCATAATAACTCAAGCCTCCTTAAACCATGTAGCCATAGTGGATAGAAAGGGTCATACTTTTTAGATAATTCCTTAGTTCTTTTTAGCATAGACTAGTGGATCCAGTTCATTGAGAGGTTCTATACTCTGTCAAGGTATAGGACAATTCTAGCAGTGTGGGTGAGTCGTTGTATCATCATATAGCTTATAGTGATGGTTGTCGGTTAGAGAAACTCCCACATGATTATATTACTTTATCTATAAATTGAGTTGTTATTGTATTTCTTTAAATAGATTGAGTTGCTATTTACTGTTTAAATTATTTATATAAATTGCACCTTTACTATTGTTTATTTTTGTGTTGAGTTGAGTATCCATGAGTTGAGTAAAGTTGAGGTAAGTGTTTCCTTCAGAATATAGTTCAAGCTTATGTCATGTTTAGTTTTCCCTTCGCTTTCTCATACATTCAATGTACTGATGCCATTTGTCCTGCATTGTTTTATGATTCAGATATAGGTAATCAGGATCAGCATCCAGCTCCTCGTTGATCCAGTTGAGCACTCAGAGTCAGTTGGTAAGCCTTTTTGCTTTCCGGAGGACCCATTTGGTTATATTTTGCTTTATTGCTTTTGGTTATTTCAGTTGTTAGGATAATCGGGGTCTTGTCCCGACATCACTCTAAGTATATAGAGGCTTCATAGACAGTTAGATATGAGTTCTTTAGTCTAATATTTCAGTTGTTTGATGTTGAGACTTGAGTTTCCATTTTGGCTAGTTGAATGTTTCTTTTAAGACATTCTAAGTTTATTGCATGAGTTTATCTTTTGAGATTGTTTCAAGTTATTTAACTCTTCCGCTAAGTGATAAGCCAGGCCAAGGGTTCGCTTGAGGCCAACAATGGTTCTCGAGTGCCAGTCCCACCCAGGGTGTAGGCTCGGGGCGTGACATGTCCCTTACCTTGCGGTCTGCATATTTTTTCTGTCGACTCTGGGCTGTTAGAAGCTTAGCTTAGATGCTTCTTGCCTTATCCTAAGCATCTTTCACCAAATAAACACCTAAAGGTTTTACATCTCCAGTCTCAAACCACCCTATGGGTGATCTACATCACCTCCCATAAAGTGCCTCGAACGGTGCCATGTCAATGCTAGAGAGGTAACTATTATTATAGGAGAACTCACACAAAGGTAGGAACTTATCCCAATGCCCTCCAAAGTCAATCACACGTGCTTTCAACATGTCCTCAAACACTTGAATAGTTCTCTCTGACTGCCCGTCCGTCTGTGGATGGAAAACGGTGCTAAAAGTGAGTTGAGTGCCCAATTCCTCATGCAATTTTCCCCAAAACTTGGATGTGAACTGTGTGCCACGGTCCGAGATGATATAAAGGGTCAGACCATGCAGCCTCGCTATCTCTTTCGCATAAACCTTAGCCAACTGCTGAGCATTATAATCTACTCTGACTGAAATGAAGTGGGCTAACTTAGTCAGCATATCAACCACCACCCAAATTGAGTCAAACTTTTCCAAGGTCTTGGGAAGACCAACCATGAAATCCATAGCTATCATTTCCCACTTCCATTCCGGAATTGGAATTCGCTGAAGCAAACCTGCAGGCCTTTGGTGCTCATACTTTACTTGCTGACAGTTTTGGCACTTAGCCACAAACTCAGCTATGTCTTTCTTCATGCCAGACCACCAATAAAGTCATTTCAAATCTCAGTGCATCTCGGTCATACCCAGATGAATGGAATACAGTGAACCATGAGATTCTATCAACATCTTCTGAATCAAGTCATCCACTCGAGTAACACAAATTCTTCCCTTAAAACTGAGCACACCTCCCACATCAAGAACCAGATCTTGGGCCTTACTAGACACTGTCTTCTTTCTGAGCTTATTCAAACTCTCATCCTCAAACTGCTTGGCCTTGATCGCCTCAATGAATATGGGCCTAATCTCAATGTTAGCTAACACCCCACCTTTCTTTGAGATGCCCAACTGCATGAGCTTATACTCCAAGGTCGGAATGTCCTTGGAAAAGGGTCGCTTGGACACACCCAAACAAGCTACACTACCCATACTTACTGTCTTTCGGCTTAATGCGTCTACCACCACATTAGCCTTATCCGGATGATACTGGATTGTAACATCATAATCCTTGAGTAACTCCATCCACCTTCTCTGCCTCAGATTCAGGTCCTTTTGAGTGAATACATGTTGTAGACCACGATGATCAGTAAACACCTCACACTTGACACCATAAAGGTAATGCCACCAGATCTTGAGAGTAAACACTACCGCTGCCAACTCCAAGTCATGTGTCGGGTAATTTCTCGCATGCACCTTCAGCTGTCGCAATGCATAAGCCATGACATTTCTTTCCTGCATCAAGACAACATACAAGACCGAATGTGAAGCATCACAATAAACAATGAAATATTTACCTTCCATTGGCAGTGTTAGAATAGGTGCTATGGTCAGAAGAGTCTTGAGTTTATGGAAGCTCTCTTCACATTTGTCAGTCAACTCGAAAGGCACCTCCTTTTTAGTCAACCTTGTCAAAAGCGTGGCGATAGAAGCAAAATTGTTCACAAACCGATGATAGTAGCTGCGAACCCCATGAAACTCCTAACTTCAGTCATAGAGCTAGGCCGGACCCAATTCTTGACTGCTTCGATCTTTTTGGGATCTACCATTACTCCTTCATTTGAAACCACGTGCCCCAAAAAGGCAACTGAAGTCAAGTAGAACTCACACTTGGAAAATATTGCATACAACTTCTGCTGTCCAGGGACACCCAAAAGGATACGAAGATGGTCGACATCCTCTTCCTTAATCTTCGAATAAACCAAAGATGTCATCAATAAAAACGATAACAAAAGAATCCAGGAAGGGTTTGAACACACCGTTCATCAAACTCATGAAGGTTGTGGGGGAATTTGTCAACCCAAACAACATCACTAAGAACTCATAGTGTCCATAGCGGGTCCTAAATGCCGTTTTGGGTACATCCTCAGGCCTAATCTTTAACTGATGATAACCAGAACTTAGGTCAATCTTAGAGAAAACTGATCTATAACTAGTCAAAGAGATCATCTATCCGAGGCAACATATACTTATTTAGAATGGTGACCCTATTCAACTGCCGGTACTCTATGCACATCCTCATACTACCATTTTTCTTCTTAACAAACAAGACAGAAGCACCCCGCAGGGAAGCACTAGGACGGATGAAACTTTTATCAAGAAGCTCCTGGATTTGAGCATTAAGCTCTCTTAATTCAGTCAGAGCCAAGCGATAAGGAGGAATGGAGATGGGGTGAATGCCTGGTTCAAGTCAATGCAGAAATCTATATCCCATACGGAGGCTTACCAGGAAAATTGGTAGGAAACACTTCCTTAAATTCAGACACTATAGGAATAGACTTCATAGAGAGAGACTCAGCATCAACATCCCGAATATAAGCCAAATATGCCAAACACCCCTGCCCCACCAGTTTCCTAGCCTGAACGAAAGATATGACCTTAGTTGGCTTAGGTTTGTACACCCCTTCCCACGCTAACCTTTCACTACTCGGGATCTCTAGAGTCACGGACTTAGCATTACAATTAAGCACAACATAATAAGAGGATAACCAAGTCATGCCTAAGATTATATCAAAGTCAGCCATATCCAGAATAACCAAGTCAGCCCAAGTCTGAAAACCCATAAACAAAACAGGACAAGCACGATACACATGGGTGACTATGATAGACTCTCCAACTGGGTAGAAACATGGATGGGGCCATCAAGCACATCACATACCGCATCAAATCCCAAGGCAAACTGAACTGACACAATTGAATAAGTAGAACCCGGATCAAACAAAATAGTAGCCATCCAGTCACAGACAAGAATAGTACATGTGATCACTGCATCAGACACCTCAGCCTTGGTTTTGCCCAGAAAGGCATAAAACTGATCCATGTCATCTTGACGGGCAACCTTCTGAACTACTCCTCTATCTGCATTACCATTTCCCCAGCCTCTACGACACCTCTGATTTCCTTCTCGCCTACCTTGTGGACGTCCTTTACCATTACTACCACTGCTTGTTGGTACCAATGCTCTAGTCTGTTGTTGCACGGGGTCAGACATACGCGGATGGGGACAATCTCTCCTCATATGGCCAGGCTATCCACAATTGTAATAACTGTGTTCAGAAGATGGCATGCTACGTGACGCAGGTGCAGATCCCTGACTCTCCTCAATGGAATTCTGCTATGGTCCCGAGTAACCACCTGTAGAAGCGGGCAGGGCTGACTGAATTGGCCGAGCTGTAATCATCGGCCTATACGAACCTCTAGAGTAGGAACCATGAAAGTTACTTGTGCTCTTGCGCTTCTTAGCCAAAGCCTTGGCTTGCCCATCACGTCAAACTCCTTCCACTTTCTTTACAAAGTCTGTCACCTCATTAAAAATTTACCTGCAGAGGTCATGTGAACACACAATACCTGCAACTCGGGGTTCAATCCTTTGACTAATAGATGAATCCTCTCATCCTCTGTAGTTAACAATTGGGTAACATATCTGTACAAGGTATGGAACTTCGCCTCATAGGCAGCTGCACTCATGTCACCTTGCTCTAAAGCCATAAACTCATCCTTCATACGATCCCTCAAAGTCTAGGTACATACTTCTCCAAGAACAGAGCATGGAATTGCATCCAAGTGAGTGGGGCAAAGACTGGCGATCTACATTCTACATAGGCCCTCCACCATTGCTTAGCCTCACCTTGTAGCTGAAAGGTCACAAATTCTACTCCATGCTGGTGTACAATGCCTAACTTGTGAAGCCTTTCATAGCAATCCAGAATGAACTCATAGACATCCTCACTCTTAGAACCATTGATCACAGGCGGCTTCAGCTTCAAAAACTTAGTCAACATCTTATGCTCAGTACCAGTCACACAAGACCCAATAGGGGAAAGAAGAAGGTATCAGTGCCTAATGCTACATCCACCTTGGGAATAGTATCATTAACGGGCCTGTTGATTGGAGGTTGAGAAGCTTGCATTGTGTGAAGGACTCCGGGGCTGACCAACCCCTTTAAAAAGTCATGATTTGTTGAGCTAACACTGGGTCTGAGGGTGGAATGCCGGTATTCCCAGCCTGCGCATCCTACTCTAGTCCAACATCCTCCTCATCTTCGATCTCCACATTCTCTTCTACCTCTTATTGGGGTGCAGAAAGGGTCTCTTCCCTAGGAACATTCTCAGTTGGGGATCTACCCCTGGTGGGTGCCACTCTTCCTCGGCCTCTGCCCCTTCCTCTTCCCCTACGTCTACCTTGACCACAACCTCCTGCGGACTCCTCTGCTGGCTCATTGAAGGGAGCTACAGGCCTGACGCCATTGTATCACATGTTAACCATTCATGGACAAAAGAGTGAAGGAGATTTATACCAATTTGGATCACCAGATAACAATTGGAATCAAGTCATAACACGAAAGGAGAAGAAGGAAGAGAGATTTTTTAAAGTCATGTAGCCTCTCGAAGAAAAATTAAGACGTCTCTGTACCGTTCCGCAAGACTATACTAAACTCATTTTGGTACAATGAGATCAACGAACCTAGGGCTCTGATACCAACTTTGTCACGACCCAAACCGCCGTGATTGGCACCCACACAAACCCGCCAGTGGGAGAACCACTACTACAACCCAACTAAGAAAGTTTAAGAAAACTAAAACATTTAAAGATACAGAAGCAGGTTTAAATGACTAAATAAAATACGGAGTTCCCATAAACTTCGAAGGTCTAACAAAAACACTATTGTGGAAATTCAACCCCTAGTCATTGTACCAAAACTCTATTAACCCACTAGACTAAGAAAAAGGGGTGGAACCCTGAAAACTAAACATAAACAACCTAAACATATAGTTTGAGTTCGAAAGGAATGGACTAAACTAGTGACGGATCCATGGCAACCTGAAAGAACTGGTTCACCCTTGAATCCGGTCTCGATCAAAGATCTC
Organism: Solanum raphanifolium; assembly: GCA_036250405.1. Lineage (NCBI taxonomy): Eukaryota > Viridiplantae > Streptophyta > Magnoliopsida > Solanales > Solanaceae > Solanum > Solanum raphanifolium. The sequence goes on from JAJOOE010003859.1 coordinate 27,662, forward strand.
TTAGCTGAGGTCTGCCAGTATCCGCATGGAGCTGCCCTGTACTCAACAAAGAAAGGGCAAGTGCAGTATCAGTACACGAAACCATTGTGTTCTAGAAGGATCACACGGCTACTCTAGTAGCGTAATACAAGCAAGTCATTACGTCACAGTAAACACACATATACAGAATGCATAATTCAATCATCATTTTAGGAGCAATATACAATTTCCCAACAACCATAGGTAATTATATATGTAACAATCACAAGTGGTTATCTCATGGAACCCACACCCAAACGGCTAGTTTATCGGAACGTGACACCCGATCCAATATATGTGTCAGAACGTGACACCCGAACCAATATATGTGTCAGAACATGACACCCGATCCAATATATGTGTCAGAACGTGACACTCGGTCTAGTCAGAACAACCACAGTCACAATCACACCAAAATGAACAGTGCACATAATCACAGTCAAGCAATAGGTTCATGGCATGTAATTGTTCACACATAATCATTTCATCTGATTCGGTTTGTGTTTCCCTATTCACATAGATGCATGCATACAATGAAGCAATGAAGCAATGAACAAGCATATATAACATAACAAGAAGTCAAACCATAACCTACCTCGAAACTAAGCCTGAATACTCCTAAGACACCTGACCCTTCCCTTTTTGAAGTCTTTCAACTTGTTCTTGATCTATAAACAAGTAATTAACGCAAGTATCAATAAACAAGGCCTAATTTATCCGGATGATATCAATATATCAACCCAAGACCAAACCCATGATCCTAATGTTCAACTAGGGCTTTTGCCACCATTAATCACCAGGCCAAAACCCTCCCTCAACTATAATTAACGAGGATTCTAAGTTCTAGGAATCAAAATACGTATAAGGGGAGTAATTAACTTACCTTTAGTAAGAGAAATCATGGAAATCTGATAAGAAACTGCCTTGGGTAGTCCCCTAGCTCTCAAGAATGAAGTTTTGTAGAAAATAACGATTTTGGGGGTTTTCCCCGATTTAAGTCGCGACTGGACCACCACGGTGGGCCCTATATCGGCACAACGGCCCGGCCCTGGCGACATTAATCCCTCCCCAGCGGCTTGGACGGAGATAGAACCTCAGAATTTGAGTTCCAAGATCACATTTCACAAAACACCTTCAAATCGGGACGTTCTAAAACTACCCTTTCACGCCAAGATCAGTTTCGAGAGTTCTACTCGACTAAATTTGATTCCGTAAAATCCATACAGGCTCCTTAACCTGCTAGCTATCCACTCAAGTGATCAAACTCACAGTTAAATCCCTCATCCATTACTAGATTTCCCTAGACCTCACCTGGATTTCATTCAAGTCTGGCCTAGGCTAGAAATTTCCAAGTTACTACTCAGAAGTTTTCTGGCCCAAATTCCTTCCCCATTGGTTTTTCATAACAACGGGAACGAGTCATTAAGTCATTACACATATAAGAAATAAACTGACCTCTAGGCATAGAATCCCCCCCCCCCTCCCGTCCATTCTAGGTTTTCATCCAAAATCAACAACATTAAAGAAAACATATGATAATATATTGGTCTAAGACAAACAAGTGTTTTAGCATGCAGAATTGTGTGACCCCACATAAATATGGACAATCTATTTTTCAAAAATAATGGTCTTGATATCAACTACCGATGTTCAATTAATAACTCAACAAGGCCATTTTAAGTATGTACATGAGCTACAACATGTTCAATTTTTATCTAATTAATAGGCAATAATCTTTAAAAACATGGGATGAAAGCTTCGCAGCGTTATCAAGGCAAATAAACTAGATCTTATTATCAGACTATAATTATAATCTTCATATTTGTCCCAACAAGTTTTCAAGGGCCAAACTGTGAGATGACAATAGCCAGACATGCGACCATCTAGAAGAAGCACCTATTAGGATCATAAAGTGTTTAAAAGATCCTGGTGGATGAATAAGTCCACAAATATCCTCATGTATATGTTATAAAAATGTAGGGGGCTCAATCACAACTTTTATTGGTGATATTCTCATAATTAACTTGTCTTGATAACAAATAAGAAAATTTACCATTTAAAAGAATCTTCACGTTATGAATGTCCAATTGATTTTCTTATAATTCATCTTATCATTATAAATCCAGGATGTCACACACAATAATGCCAAACTACAAAAGTAATGGGATTAGTAAATTTTTTATTTAATATAAAATGTGCCTCAATTCCACTCACCTTTGTACAATACAAGCTAGAAGTTAAAGAAGGGAACTTATATATAACACATGTTTTCTCATAGACAATCTTGGTGATACGAAAATATTCTAGATTCATTTCATCCATTGTCTTGATATGATAATCATTTTTATGAATATCATCAAAAATCAACAAGTTTCTTCAAAACTTAGGAGAAAATATAACATTATCTATGATGACTTTATCTCTCCTAGGCAAAAGTATAATGGTTTTTCTGAAGCCCTCTATCATATTAGTATTATAAAAAATCATGGTATGTTGATAATGTGTTATTAAAGAAGAAGAGGAAGAAGAAGAGGAAGAGGAGGAGGAAGAAGTTCAATCAATATTTCAACAAATTTTATTATTTTTTATCTTGCTAATATGAACAATAATATTAGAACAAAAAGAGTACTATATGTTTTTCGAAACCAAATTGTTAGTCTTAAAAATGGTAAAACCAAACTTTAAATATAATGCACATTACAATACAAAGTCATAATTCAGTTGTTTTCATAAATAACCTAAGAAAGATAACTTTCAAAAATATTCAGTTGAATAACTAATACAATAACAATTTTTCTAGGAAAGATTTCCATTGTGTGCCTCGGGTATGAGCTCAAAATCCCAAAGGTAAAGAAAAGACTTCATTGGAGTACTTAATGTAGCATTTCCTGAGTTGACACGTGTTGCATCATCTCCCAAGTTCACTTGTTGATGCCCATATAAATCTTCATTTCCTCTTTTTCTTTTTTTTTCTGGCCATAAAAAAATTACAAAATTATAAAAATCAACCAAGGCAAAGATAATGAACATGAAAACAACAACAATAATACCAATATATATAGTAACTAGCTTACCAATGTTGGAAGGGATGTCACGTTCAGATAAGTAGTTAGCTTCTCCCCGATTTTTAATGTATACCCCATTATAAGATTTAGTGCATGTTCCAACTACATAATTTGTGATCAACTTTTTACCGCGCACATGTGGTTTACGTCTCGGTGTCACCTGCAAATTAAATCATTGATGATAATGTATAAAAGAGTTAATCTCATTATGTATTCTAATATAATGTTTTTGAGCTAACCTGCGATGTTTCTTCATTTTCTCTTGATTTCTTTGTTATTTCAGGAACTTCCCCATATACAACAAATTTATACACTTCTATCAAAGATCGAAAC
>JAJOOE010003860.1:0-43673 GCA_036250405.1 Solanum raphanifolium
GAAAGCTAACTCAAAGAGCTTTAATTTAATAGGTTGTGGCCCTTCCAGTTCCTTGTGTGCTAAGAGATATTCCCCTTTAAAGTTGACCCTCCAAATCGCATTTTTTGCGATTTTCGAATTTTGATACGGTTGCTCTAAAATTTGGGTTAGACCCACTACCCACTCAATTTGACCCCATGAATAAGAATATGAAGTTGAATTTCCGAAATCATACACGAATTTTGAGATATATGGAAATTACAATTATAGGTGTTTTCGAAGCACATTTTCGGGCATTTTTGGGGTCGTTTCACTAGTAACACTATTGCACTGATACATCGACCTATCAAATTATGCCACTGCCTTCTTCCAACTAAAAGAAACTGGTTCAACATCATCATTTTCGAGAACATGTGTAACGCTGAAAATTCTATGGATATCACAAACTAAGAACAAGTGTCCTCTATAGGAATAGATCCTATAAGTAAGGAGAAAATATAGAACTCAAGAGTTGGTTACATCCTCCTAAGAAGATGTGTCTGGAAATGCTACAGCTCATATATGTAACTAGGTAACCAATCATTTTTTAAGCATATACTATATCTTTCTCAATTGGACCAACGTGATACAAATGGTACAAATGCAACTTAAAATGCAAATAACATAAAAGCCTTTACATACATTGTTGAGTGAGATGGTCGAACAAAATGAGCTCAATGTAGTCTAAATTTTGGTAACTTAAGATCCTTTATGTATGTTACATGTTGACACTTTAACGATCCTTAACCATAGAAAGCATAATATGAATAACATGATCAGGTACAAATGGAAATTGACTTCTTAATTTCGCTCTATCGCACTATCTGGATTATGAAGGAAGGTAACATTTCCTAAATGTCCAAGCAGCCCCCTAATTATAAATGTGGCATGCAATACATTCATAAGTAAGGCTCTACTAGACACGGCTTTGTAGACTTCCTAGGACAAACTGCTCTGATATCACTTTTGTCACACCCCCAACCCTAGCTGAGGCGGACAAGTACCAAATGAACACATGTTTTACAAGTGACCTATTATGAGAAAGTAAACTACTATGCTGATAGATTTACTAATGAGAAGCTTCATATACAACACATGCCGACTAACTGAATCAATACATGTGACAAGTGAAACTATGAATACAGATGATAGCTTTACAATGTTTACAAAGCTTCTACTGGAATCCAAGACTGTACCACTGTGAAATATGCATAGTAAAGACTCGAAAAAGCCCCGATTCAACCTGGAGCTCACCCACAACCGCTGAGTATCATGTGCTTCTATTGGGGAGATCTACTAGTCGAGTACCTATACCTGCAGCATGAAATGCAGCGTCCCCAATAAGTGACATCAGTATGAAAGAATGTACTGAATAGGTAAGGCATAATACAATCATATGTAAAATGAGAGCTCAAGTGAAACCAAATATAAATAGATAAGGATTTTGAGACCACATTTGCTTATACTTGTGGAATCTTGTATGTTACATTCTTTTCTTTACTTTTCTGTGCGTTATAATTTTATAAGACATATGATACAATGATCAGCTGATCAGTGGTAGAAGAGGATGACCCATGCTAGGTATTTCAACCCCTGGGATGCTGTCCTCATAATTTCGCAAATTGGGATCGGCCCATGCTAAGTTTTCACCCCTGAACTGCCACCCTTCTATATCCATTGGGATCGGCCCATGCTAGTCTTTCGCCCCTGAGCTACTATCCTTAATTATATAGATTGCTTCACTTAGATTCTTTAATTTTGAGATTGTTGTTTTGATGTTCATAACTCTTTTGAGAATGTTCTTTTGATGATCATAACTGTTTTAAGATTGTTGTTTTGGTGGTCATAATCATTGTTGAGATTTAAAACTATGGACAAGTAGCAGAGTACATGAATATGGACTTACGATAATAACAATGACATGGAAAGCAAATGTGACACCAACGAAATACTTAGGAGCTTATATTACTCAACAAGCATTTTGACATCTCAAATTGAAGCGCATATCAAGTAAAGACATTTAACATTCAGCCAAGAGATTTGAACTCTATATGATAGCAAATACTCACAAACTAATATCAAATAGAAGGTATACATGAATGTGGAACCAAGAGGAAAAGGTGGGCAGATTCAACTTAACGACGGATACATATTCCTAGTAAGTACATATAAAATGTACAATAGAGCAAGTAGGGATCTTGTGAGGTAGCATTACAGTCTAACACAATGGGAGTAATAACCAATAAAGGGAACATATGAGCATGTGAAAAAATGAGATATATGACGGAAAAGACAATTGAAGCAAGTCAACAAGATATGAGCAGATTGTACATCCAACATATAAACATATGTACCATGTGTAATCTAGGTTACGTGCATGGTAATACTTAGTAGAGTAAGCATGTATATTTAGTAATAAACTTATATTAGAGTACTCACTTTAATGCACTAGGGAGTAGGAACTGCAACTATGGATCAGTCACTACCAAGGGCAATTAGAAATACTTTGTAATACAAGTGTTGGATTCATGCCAAAGAAATAGGAAATCAAATAGCCTTACATACCTTATCCTCTAACCAATACAACTATCACGATTCAGCCTCCCCTTTTAGGTTTTAATCTACAATATAAGTCATGTAAACTAAAATTAGCAGCTATCACACTGTGAGCCCCGTAAAACAGTAGCTAACATTGATGGATAATGAGCCCATACAACCATTAAAATAATGTGTATCACCACACCCTCCTTCTCTACCCAATATATACATTATATATCCTTTTCCAAGATTACCCAAGCTACACCAACAACAATACACATAAAACAGCCTTAAATATTCTTTATCATACAACCAATTATTGAACTCACCACCTTCTTGAGTTCTTTTATGACAGCACACCCATAATTCCTCACTCAAACTCATACATTAGGAGGAACAAAATGGAGCAGTCACCTTACTTCTCCTTATAACTTCAAATCGTCTTGAACTTTTACTTCCCTTCACAATTAAACCAAAGAAGAAAAGAAAAGTATCTTAATAATTAAGGAAAGTGAGCAGTAGCTTGTGGGAACTTCTGCCTTCTACTTATAATTGAGCATGAATAACATGTTTTCTAGTCTTCCATGGGATAATTAAGCTAAATCCATAAGTGTTTCTCTTACCTTGGTTTGCAGATATGAGGATTTCTTCAAGAACTTTAGAAGGATCTTTAAGGCTAATGTTTTAATCCTTAAGAGAAAAGAGAGAGAGAACTGCAGTTAATTCTCAATATTGTGTGTTAAAAATGAGTGAGAATAGCAGCCAATATATGTTATATTGAGCTTTCTTCTCCTTTAAGCATATCCTCTAGAACCTCCATTTTTGGTCCATTTTCAGCCACTAATTGGTCAAGTAGGTGATGCACCTGCTTATGTACATCAAGCATCTCAAAAGGTCAAACTAGGGGATGCACCTACTTGCTTTCACTTGGGCTTAAATATATTGGGTCTTGGCAGATTTGGCTGTTGGGCTTTAATTTCATTTTCATTTTATTTAACTTAGTTTGGGCCTCAAGTGAGTCCATTAGCATAGGCCCAAATCTTATCCATAAACCTTGGCCTTTTTAACTAGATCCATATAGCTCAAGTAGGTGATGCACCTACTTGGTCGTTTGGACTGGTCAGTTAGTCAAAGTAGGTGATGCACCTACTTGTCACCTACTAGCTTACTTAAGTCAAGCAAGTTGCTCACTTTTTTTATTCTATTTTCTAAATATTAATCTCTTGTTCTTTAACTTAGCACTTAACTTTCAACTTTAAGCTCAATTACCACCTTACCGTCTCGAGTTTAAATACTTCTGTTGGAGTTATAACTTGCAGTACACATGTTGGAATGTGCAAGGCATCGCATCACCTGTCGAGATAGTTTAACCAACGCTAATCATATAAGAAACATGGTCCCTCACTTATACTATAAGTCTGTGTTAAGTATCACAAGAATAGAACAAGCACATGCGTAATATGGGCAGTTACAATAGGAAACTGAGTCCATAACCATACCACAAGGAAATTTATAAGTGTCATATAAATATAACTAGTACACGTAGTAGGGTGTTACAATTTTCATTGAGATCACACACATATACTTCATATCTTGTTCATATATATATCCCTCATGAAATTGCCTTCCAAGGCTATGAATCAATATCAACCCAAACATCTAGAATACTACATTAGATAAGGGAATTAACATGATTCAATAACTAATTCAATATAAACATAAACAATTCAACATACTTTCATGATCAATCAATTCCCTATCACAAATCACAACTTAGGATTTTGGGGGGAAAATGGGTTCATAGGAGATATTCAACATAATTCATCATTAATTCAACAATCCATTCATAATTCATCACATATAAGCCTTTGAAAATGTTTTGGAATTGAACCATGCATAGATTGAAACCCTAGGTTTTTGGGGGATTTTGGAAACGTGAAATCATCTTTTGATAGGGCTCCTTGAATGATACTAAATCAAGGATGAAGACTAACATACCTTTAGGGAAGAAATTCCATGACATTTGAGTGAGAATGGTGAGATCTTGAGCTTGAAAGCTTGACTCCTTCTTCTCCAACGGTGGTTTCTAGAGAGAAAATATTTGAGGAGGGTAGTTTTTAATTTTGAGTGTTTGGGAATAATGAGTTCTAAAAGGGAGTTTAATACTTTTGAAAGCCTTAAAATACCTTAGTTAATAAATAATAACCGTCCCTTAACTTAACTAACTTTAAAATCAATTTACCAAAATACCCTTACCTTGGCCAAAACTTGATAGCTTTCTACAAGTGTGACTCACGAACCCCACCCACGGACCGTGGGTGGGTCTACGGGCTGTACTGGCACTTCGTGGTTTGTGGCTGCAACATGAATTTTGGGACCTTGACCCACGGAGGCCATCCACGGGGTGTGGATGGACCTACGGGGCGTACGTCCCATCCGTAGCTCCTCCTCAATTTGACAGGTTTTTGCTCTTTGGGGTCTTGGGCGTTAGGCTTTAGGGTCCTCCTCAAGGACCCCTTGGTTGGTCCTTGGGGAGTCGTACCTTGACATTTAACCCCTCAACCTAAGCTCGGCAAGACATTTTACAACATGTAATCCCATAACAAACTCAAACACATACTCGTTAGCTCTAGTTTCACTTACTAGTTTTCCAGGTCGTTGCAATTAATGACTTCAGGGTACTCAGAATTCCCCTGTTTCGTCAAGAATTTACCAATCGAGGTCTTTCGCTCTTAAGAAAGACAACACTTGCTCTATCATTGGGAAAAATCATTTTATTGGTGCAATTGGGGTTGTTCAGATTTCACCCACACCAGAGCAAACATAAAAACAACACAGACCCACAATTTTAATCATTTACCACACGAGGTTTCACAATTATAGGCAAACACAAACATAAATACGAGACAACACAGGCACAAACTAAAACAATTATTAAAATGCAAATAAAACAATACGGAAATGATCATCCATTGAAGACTGCTAAAAATTTAAAGGCGGAGCTCGAACCACCACCCTAAAAATTGAACAGATGAATGCTAGGCTAGAGAATCGAAGAAAAATGCACAAAATCTCCCTCCAAGCAATTTATCTCACGCAAAACAACTAGAATAGAAATCTAAACTATGGTTGTGAAAGTGCAAAAGTCAGATAATATCAAATGAGGGAATTCTTTGAATATAAAAATGGCTAAGGATTTTTGACCTTTTAGTTAGTGCGCCAGACGGTGACACCCACTTATGTCGCCAACCATTCAGCAATGTGCCTAATAACTCTTTTGTCCATCGAGTTTTATAGAACCTCCAACTATTTAGTTGGTCCAAACAGCGGTCCAGATCGGGCTTGCCAACCTATTCAGCGAGTCGCAGATTAGTTCCTTGGCTCGCCTAATTGCTCCTTTTCCCAAAATTTTAAATTTTCAACCTATACATATAACACTCGTTATTCAAACAACAATAAGAAAACCTAAAAACTTAGGTTTCCTCCGAAGAAGCGCCTTATTTAGCATCATGGCACAACGAAGATACGCTTTCAAGATTAATTCTTCGGGTTAACCATGGTATCACTTGGGAGACCCCCTTTTCCCTTGGGTTTAATGGGTTGAGATTTGGCCCATTTGTGTCTCCAGCTTCTTGATAGACACCGAGTGAGAAGTAACTTTCTTGTTCAGAGATGAGACGTCATCTTTCATTTCTTTTAGCACCTTGTCCCACCCTTCAACTTTTTTAAGAATGCGTGAAAGCATATCTTCAGTGCGGAAATTTTCAGGATCAACCCATTGTTCCTTTCGCTTTTTATGTTCATGGGGGGTACATAGTGATCCTTGTCACCATCTTGCTCATTCCTATATGTCCCACGGTCACACCATTCCCTTTCATTGCCTCTCCAACCTTCATCACTCTCTCTATTCCAACCTTGGTTCTCGCCTGGCCTTGGATAGTTCGGATGGAAACCACATCCCTCATTTGCTACAAAATGTACTTCTTCATTGTACAAGGCTTCAAAGTATGCATCATCGGAATTCACTCCACTAACTCCAACTGCATTCACGACTTTAGAACCACTACGTATGCCATGTTTTGACAATAAATCCATTTGGGTCATCATTTTAGCCATGTTTTCATCCCGCTCTTTGTCCTTTTCTATTTTTTCCTTTGTCATCCTGAAGTTCAAAGGAGACACGTGATCTTCCCTCGTGTACCAAGAACGGTTAATCTTTGTCATCCCATCGAGGAGAGTAGATGCAGTTTTGAATGATTTCTTCATGATTCCTCCTTGAACGAGCTGGTCAGCCACCCCTTTGTTGACTAAATCTATACTACGGTAGAAATATTGTAACAACACGTTGTTCAGGAGTCCATGAGTTTGACATTGGAGCAGCAACTTCTGGAAGCGTAATTGGTTCACCATCTAATCATTTGAAACCCTTAATATTCTCTCTCAATGGAATCATCCGAAGGAGTTAAAATATTATATAGAACACCTCAGTAAGCTCATCCCAAGAGGTAATTGAGTACCTTTGTAGGTTGGCTAACCACTTAGTTGCCTCCCCCCACAAAGAAAATGGGAACAACCGAAGTCAGACTGACTTCTATGACATGTTCTTGAAATAAAAGGAACCACGCACGTCCACAAAATTTTTAATGTGGTCATGGGGATCCTCATGAGCCAAACCTCTAAACAAACCCTTCATTTGCAACAGATGTAACATAGTGTTGGTGACCTGGATTGTCCACGACCGGAAGCAACTGAATAGCACCTACACTACCCAACAGAGCTTCATTTACATCGTTTAAGTTGCTGATGTCATCATTGTGTATGGGCTAGCTAGCATTGCTCATGTTGACACTCATCTCGTCACTTGTTCAACAGCAGCCAACGGCAAACAAAAGTAAGTCGATTTAACTACAACACGACTAGTTCACAACTAAACTTCACTAAAAGAATTTTAAATGACACTCCCCAGCAGCGGGGCCATTTTTGATAACGCTTAACTACACTTCATCAAATTCTAAGTGTAGGCGATCGCAATCAAGTATAAACCCAACGAAGAGTTGGGGTCGATCCCACGGGGAGTGATACGGTAGAGAATTCAATTCGAAGTAAAATGAGTGTTCTAGTGGATTGTAGGAATAGACATTATCGAAATAATTAATGTAAATTGCAAGGGTTGAAAACTAGTATCAAATAGGGGGATTACATTTAGCAATTAACAACTATGAAAAAAGGGGAGTAATAAAGTAGAGAGGGATCATTTGAGATGTGATCGATTAAATGTCAATTCGCTATATGGGTGATTATAATTTACTAAAAGTTGTTGACTCTTAGTTTGTAGGCTAGGATTTGGATGTAATAGTCGTCTCTCGATCAACTACCATGATTCAAGTGAGTTCTCTCGATCCTCAACAAGAATAACACTATGAACAGCCCAAAACCCTAATTGATCTACTCTCTCGACCAAGATTGGTAGGATCAAATTTAGATTCACTTACTCAAGTAGAACCCACAATAATACAATCACTACAATCATGAATTCATAGTTTTAATCCAAAAACCTCTTTCTCAAGCAAGCTTCAAATACTAAGTTAGAACTGTATTTGCAACTACAATTCATAAATGAAAAGTCAACTAACAATTAAACCCACTTCAAATCAACATGTATTCAGTAAATACTAACTCCCTAATCTAATTAGAGCATTTAATCACATAACCACATCCCAAAAGGATGAGGGTTTAAGGCACACATCATAAAAAGTAAGAAAATATTATCAACTATGTTATCCATCAATTTGGGTAACAATTTGCAAGCCTTCACAATGCTTCAATTTAGTTCCGAATCAAAACCCAACTCTAAATTTCTCTTTAAAAGACTAAAAGTAATGTTTTCAATGTTCTAGATGAAAACCCAGAGTTAGAATGTGTGGGAACTCTTTAAAGACTTTTTAAAATTCAATTTATACGTTCCCAGATTTTTTATTACTGGGTTAGTCGACGGAGTAAGTCACGTGTCGCCGAACAGGTCGACGATGCGCCGAGTGTGCTCTTCCATCGTCCTCTTGGCTTGCCCCTCTATAACTTCATCACTGTAACTTTAGGAGGTCTAAATCTCCTTTGCTGATCCATTCTAGGGTTGGCCGAGGTGCCATTTCCATCACTGTAACAATTTATATGAACCAAAGGAGGCTAAGAATCCACCTATAATGCCAGTTTGCAACAGCATAGACACCTATAATGAAATTTTTCTACAGTTTTCAAGGCTATGCTTAGGTAAAATTGCATGTTGATACAATGGTTTAATTGAATCATCAGAATTGGATTCAGAGGTCATCACCCTAAAATTTTGATCAACATTGACTATTCAAGGTTGATGTTTGTGTAATCAAGACACAACTTCCAATTCAAGTGTCTACGATCATACAATAGTAATATAACCCAACCGAATGGGTTGGGGTCAAGTCCCAAGGGAGCGGTTTTTAAGAATTAAGAGTTAAGCACGAATATGCTAGAGTTAACCATAGCTAAAAACATTATCGAGTAAAAGCATAATAAATTAAGGGGTTGACACGAATGTCAATTATCAATGGGGATTTTGTAGTCAATTAACAACTAAAATAGCGAAAACAAAAAGATGTAAATATACGGAGACGGGATTCTTGGGATGTGATAGGAATACGGGGTAAACTGCATAATCGGGTAATCGCTATTGATAATCAATTGCTGAACATTTGTAACTAGGCTAAACTTTAGTGGGGGTAAATTCCCCCTTGAGCAACTTACCCCGAATCAACTCGGTTTCTCTCGAACACCGAGTTGCCACTTTTAAGCACAGCCTCCGCCTTATCCCATTCACTCTCTCGAGCTGAATGTGTGGGAAAAGGCCTAGGATTCAGTTTCTCTAGCTGAACCCATGACGACCCAATAACCATCGACTATCGATTTAGTAGTCTTAGTTGTAAAACCTCTCTCTCGAGCAAGCCAAAAACACTAAGATCAAATCGTATTTGCAACTACAATGCCATTAAGTTCAAACACAACTAATAAACGAACTCACATTAAAACAACAAATAGACTAACAATAAGCAATACCCAACAGGAAATTTAACCCATATTCACAAAATCACACCCCAAGAATTGGAGTTTTAGCTAGACATAGAAAAAAGGAAGAAAATGATATCGAATCGAAGTAACATCAACTGGTATGATTTATATTCACTTAAATCTAGTATAAGATGAAAAATCTGCAACACCCACTTCCAATTTCTTGGAATTGGTAGTCTTCAAGTCTCCAAAAGTTAAGCAAAAATATTCTCTACTTGAAAACTTAGAAAATAAAATTGTTGTATCTGAAATTGCATACTAAGATAAAAATTCAAACTAGAATTTATAGTTGTCTAAAAATGTGCTGCGAAGGATCACTCGGTGCAGTTAGTCGGGTTCCCCGATGCACTCGGCGATCCACCCTTTGGTCTGCTTCATCGCCTTTCAGCTTTTGCCTTCAGCATCTTCGCGTTCTGGATCATTGGACTATATAGTACTGCTTCACCGAACTATTCGGCGACACGCCGACTGCTCCTTTTCATCTCCTACTTGATCTTTTCCTTCAGAGCTCAGCACAATGGAATTTTGGGTGAGGTTGAGGCTATTCGGCGACTCGCCCAATGCATTAGGCGATCCTCAGGCCTTTTTTTCTTCGTCTTTTCAGCCGTTTTGTTTCTTTTTGCCAAGTATTGTCCATGCTTTGCCTCCAACTCCAAATACCTGAAATATAAGGATTTACATCAGTTATTGAGACAAAATATGCATTTGAGGACACTAATTCTATTAAAATGAAGACCTAAATTAGTCCAAATTGTGGACTCATCAACACCCCCAACTTAAACTTTTACTTGTCCTCAAGTAAAACTAAGGTTCAGCAGTTCAAAAAGGATGTCTCAAACCATGCTACACAAGACTCAATCATGAATGTACGCACAAGCTCAACTTACTCATGCAAGGATCAATTGTGTACTCAAAGACTCAAGTTGTGACGCACCCTTATCAAAGAATCTCAAGCTCACTATACTTACTTCAAATGCAAGTTCAAGCTCAACAAAGGAAATCAAATGCTCTCACACAAAAGAATGATTCCGTTTTCACACATAATGGTTTCATCATTTAAAGTTCAGGAATCAAATGCAACACTCACACTCAAAAAGAAGAACACTATGCATGCTTTCACCCATAGGTTTGCCCGTATTTTCCAATTGGCAATTGTTTCAGCTCACTCAAGATCAAAAAGGTTTCTCCAAGGCTTGTAATGGGGCTGAGTGCAAAGGTATGGTCGTTTAGGCTTAGTGACTTTCATCCTCATGAAATGTGGTGCTCACAACACTTCCTTTCCTGTTCTTTCATGATTTTTTTTAGTGCTCATAAGTCATCCCGTTATTCACTTTCCATGGATTGTTCGGAAACCCTATTTCTTTTGTATTTTCATAACTTTATTCCATGACTTTTTATTTTTTATTCTCTTCTTTTTCTTCTCATTTTTTTTGTATGGAGGAGTTACATTTTTCTCAACACCATGGGTTAAAGGAGACTTTCCTTGCACTTCTTGACTCTCCCTTTTCTTTTCACCACACCCTCAACTTAGGTTTTCGGCCTAAGTTGGCTATTCAATCAATAACAAATCAAGAGGATTATAGGTAGTGGATTTAAGAAAGGTCATGTTTTCATCATTTCTTCCAAAGAAGGGTAAGGCTCAAGGGGTGTTCAAAAGTGGTTCACACACTCACAAGGTAGGCGACAAAAGTGGTATATGTCAAATTGGCTCACACACTTTGAAGTTGCCAAAGATCATATCAAAAGATAGCCTGACTTAGTCGATCAGACCAATGAGGCAAATTCTAGGTGTTATCATACATGGTTCATAGTAAGCTCATCACACAAGGCATCAACACCAAAGTCAAACAAGACTTCAAACTTTTGCTAGTGTGCAACGATCATCACAAGAGAATCAATTTGATACTTGGCTAGTCACAACGAGATGCAAAGAGTTCACATATTGTCTATGTAACTTCACTTGGTCTCATCGTAGTTCGATTATGAGCACTATTTGATTCATCGATATTGGTCAAAACTGAGACTCAAATTTTCTAAAGAACAGCCACATTCAAGTACATACAAGAGTGGGTGAAAAATTTGGAAGGGTCAAAAACCATTTACAACTAAAGCACACAGAGCCACAAGCTCAAACATCTGCTAAAAGCAATGCAAAACACAATTGTAAGCATAATGACCCAAATATATAAACAAAACCAGAGAGTCACAAAATCACAAAAAGTGGGCCTCACCCCACCACAAATAAAACATTTGTCCTCAAATGCAAACAAAAATATCCAAAAGTGAAATAATGTAAGGCAGAGAGGGAGGTAAAGAGGGGGTCATGTCTATGAAGTCGCTCCATCTCTCTGGGCATCAGTGTCAGGTGCATCACTCTGGTCCTGGGTCTCAGTACCCGGAGTCACCTTAGAAGAAACAGCAGTACCAGACCCACTAGGAGCTGCTAAGGGTGTATCCGCGAAAAAGGCATGCATAGCTGCATAGAATCCCCGGGCCTATGAAGGAATATAGGGGCCTCGGGGAGTAGTCTCCCTATCAGAAATGGGCCTCTTGCCCTTACCTTTATTTCCAGGTGGAGGTTCTTGTCTTCCCTTCTTGGGAGGATTTGATCTTCCTTCATTTATTGTGATATCTCATGCTCTTTTTTGGGGTGTCATGACAATATTGGTCTTTACCATATCTCGGGATGCTCAGACTTCTCCCTGGTAGACTCAACAACAAGCAAGAACAACCCCACAAGATTTAACTGATTTTAAGGCACAAAGATATGGGATTTTAACATTATAAACACTACAGGCAAGATTTTAACAGGCAGAAGCAAAAACAATTAAGATCAAAGAGGCCCAGCACACATCACTAAGATAAGATCATTGCAAATGAGTACAAAATTGCTAAAACTAAATTTGGGGTTTGGAAAACCAACCTTATGCTAGGCAGTAATGTAATCCACTCCGAACACAAATCAACGACTAAAATACTTTAAATTGCAAAAATATTGAAACTAAGGTGCGGGTGTGAGTTTGTGGAGATTGCAAGTGAGGAAAAGTGAAGAGTTTCAAAGTTTACACCTCTGGCGACATTAGTCTTGCTCACCGACCCACTCGGTGACACGCCAAGTAGTCACTTACCTCACTGAGTTTTACAGGATCCTCAATTGAAGTGAGGGTCCAAACAGCGGATTAGATCCGGATTGCCGACCTAGTCGGTGATTTGCCAATAATTTACTGGGTTCCCCGAATTTTACAGACTACAATGTAAAATTGTCTTGAGTCCAACGTCGGTTTGGATCGGGGTCGCCGACCTCTTCAGCGATGCACCGACTGGACCTTTTGCTTGCCAATCTGCACTTTTCAACAACTTTCCCACTTCAACTTACACAAACAACACACCATTATTTCTTAAAGCAAAAATAAAGCGATAAGGGGTCTTAGGTTGCCTCTAAAGCAGTTCTTTAGTGAACGTCGTGGCATGACGCAAGTCCTCACTTAAGTTCCATTAGTGGTGTTTGCCTCACTTTCATAAGGCAACTCCTTTTCCGGCTCTGGGTAAGACATTGTAAAAGAATCTTATCTGTTATTCCATGAATCGGGCACTACTGCAAGAGAACTTTAAACCTTTGCCAGAACTCATAAACTGACTCACCCTCCAATTTATTGAAACTTAGGATGCTATCCCTTAGCATCATCATTTTTAGAGGTTGGTTCATTGAGTCACCGTTGGTAGCAAATATGCTCAATTTTTTTGTTCAAAACAACAACACAAAATCCAAAACTAAAAATTAAATAAGTTCAACTATAATTACCAAGAGAAAAAATCAATCTAACCAAAAATTCTCAACTAACACCACTCCCCGGAAGCGGCGCCATTTTGATGTTTGTGTAATCAAGACATAACTTCCAATTTTAGTGTCTACAATCGTACAATAGTAATATAATTCAACCGAACGGGTTGGGGTCGAGTCCCAAGGGAGCAGTTTCTGAGAATTAAGAGTTAAGCACGAATATGCTAGAGTTAACCATAGCTAAAAACATTATTGAGTAAGAACATAATAAATTAAGGGGTTGACACGAATATCAATTATTAATAGGGGGTTTGTAGTCGATTAACAGCGAAAACAAAAAGATGCAAATATAAGGAGACGGGATTCTTGGGATATGATAAGGATAAACTACACAATCGGGTAATTGATGTTGATAATCAATTGTTGAACATTTGTAACTATGCTAGACTTTAGTGAGGGTAAATTCTTTCTCGAGCAACTTACCCTGAATCAATTCGGTTTCTCTCGAACACCGAGTTGCCGCTTTTAAGCACAGCCTCCGCCTTATCCCATTCACTCTCTCGAGCTGAATGTGTGGGAAAAGTCCTAGGATTCAGTCTCTCGAGTTGAACCCATGATGACCCAATAACCATCGGCTATAGATTTAGTAGTCGTAGTTTCAAAACCTCTCTCTCGAACAAGCCAAAAACACTAAGATGAAATCGTATTTGCAACAACAATCTCATTAAGTTCAAACACAACTACTAAAAGAAATCACATTTAAACAACAAATAGACCAACAATAAGCAATACCCAACAGGAAATTTAACCCATATTCACAAAATCACACCCCAAGAATTGGGGTCTTAGCTAGACCTAAAAAAAAGGGAGAAAATGATACCAAATTGAAGTAACATCAACTGGTATGATTTATATTCACTTAAATCAAGTCTAAGATGAAGAATCTTAAACACCCACTTCCAATTTCATGGAATTGGAAGTCTTCAAGTCTCCAGAAGCTAAGCAAAAATATTCTCTACCTGAAAACATAGAAAATAAAATTGTTTTATCTGAAATTACATCGTAAGATAAAAATTCAAACTAGTATCTATAGTTGTCTAAAAATGTGCTGCAAAGGATCACTTGGCGCAGTTAGTCGGGATCACCAATGCACTCGGTGATCCACCCTTTGGTCTGCTTTATCACCTTTCAGCTTTTGCCTTCAGCATCTTCGCATTCTGGATCAGTGGGTGATATAGTACTACTTCGCGGAACTATTTGGCGACGCGTCGACTGCTCCTTTTCATCACCGACTTGATCTTTTCCTTCAGGGCTCAACAAACTGGAACTTTGGGCGAGGTTAAGACTATTCGGAGACTCTCCTAATGCATTAGGCGATCCTCAGGCCTTCTTTTCTTCGTCTTTTCAGCCATTTTGTTCCTTTTTGCCAAGTAGTGTCCATGTTTTGCCTCAAACTCCAAATACCTGAAATTTAAGGATTTACATCAGTTATTGAGACAAAATATGCATTTGAGGACACTAATTCTATTAAAATGAAGCCCTAATGACTCCAAATTTTGGACTCATCAAAGGTTCAAAAGCTCCAAAACATAAAAACCCAAATAAAAATAAAACAAACAACCAAGTGAACTAGCTAGCAGTCCCACGGAATCATAAATGACATGGGTCACTATATGAATACCTTAGATGATGAATATACGACATTAACACATAAATCACTTAGAAGGTCATTTTAGGCTAGTAGTATAATTCACACGATATTACAGACTTTGAGCAAGTCTATTTGACTAGGCAATTTAACTTTCAAGTTAAGGCCTAAGTTTTACTTTAGTGAACATTCGGGGTAAATGATCTTGGATTTGAATTTTGCAAGCATAGTTAGTTCCGAAATATTCAGTTTGATCTTGAACAACCCTTAATGTAGATCCGGAGGATTCCGAGACCCTTTGTGGTTTTTTGCTTAAATTGGATTTTGAGGGTGGGACCAACTTTTTCCAAGATAACCTCTTATGGGAGTTTTTACTACTTTGTTGTGTCCAAATGTCAAATTTTAAGGGTACAATATCATATTTACATACAGAGGTCTAACACCACAGAAATTTGTAGGCTAAACTAGAGCTAAACGTGAAGGTTAGAGTCAAGGAAGGAGGGAAACGTCCAAGGGAGTGGGTTAAGGCAGCCTATATTAATGTAGGCACTGCCCTACCTACCACACCCACAACCACAGCTCGTGGTCAAGACCACGGCTCATAGGAGGGCTCGTGGTGGGCTAGGTTGTTGCCTTCCCAAATCTACAAAAAATATACCCCTCTACAGGAGCCACTTCATGGCTCACGGGAAGGCTCGTGGAGGGGAGTTGGTTATGTGAGAGTTGAAAGGAAGTAGCAAGCCACTGCCTCAAGGACTACAAGAAGGACCATGGCTCATAGCAAGCACCACGGCTCGTGGAGACCCTCATGAAGATGCCTTGGGCTTGTGGGCTAAAGGCACTTGTTGCCTAGCCACTGCCTTAAGTCCACGAAGGGGACCACGACTCATGGACATGACCACAACTCGTGGGACCCCACGTGGCACCTGGGCAGCCTACTTAAAATGAAGGATATTTTTGGCAAATCCGGTTTTAGTCCAACTTAAGTGAGGTCGTTTTCCCTTAAGCTAAGGTCACTATATATGTCATTTTTACTCAGCAACCAAACTATTCAACTCATTATTTCCAAAACTCAAATCAATTTGAAAAGTTCATCCTCGATAAGTCCATAAATTGGACTCATTTAGGGCTATGTTGTAAGAGAATTAGTGTTCTCAAATGCATATTTTGTCTCAATATCTGATGAAAACCCTTAAGTTTCAGGTATTTGGAGTTTGAGGGAAAGCATGGACACTACTTAGCAAAAATGAATAAAACCAACTGAAAGAACGAAGATATAAAGATCTAAGAATCGCCGAACCCATTCGCCAAGTCGCCAAAAAGTCTTATCCTCGCCTTTTGTTCCAGTGTGCTGAGCCCTGAAAGAAAGGATCAAATCGGCGGTGAAAAGGAGAAGTTGGCATGTCGCTGAGTAGTTCCATAAAGCAGTACTATGTCGCCTAATGATCCAAAACATGACAATGCTGAAGGCTAACGCAAGACAGTGATGAACTCCACCAAAGGGCGGATCGCCAAGTTGATCAGTGATTCTGACTGACTTCGCCGAGTGATCCTTTGCAGCACAGATTTTTGAAAACTATAAATACTCGTTGAGAATTATTATTTTAGTATCGCCTTTTTAGTTTGTAATAGGAATTTTTCAGACTTTGCTTCTATTTTTGAGTTCTAAGTTATGAGAGGATTTTGAAGAACTTGATGGTTCAAAGGGTTTCAACTCCATGATTTTGGACTTGGGTCTTGTGGATCCTTCATTCTTTGCTTGTTTTAAGACTTAAATCTTCATACCCTTTTGAATGGAAACTCATATTGGTATAAATTTCTATCTCTTTTACATGTCTAGCTAAAACACCAATTCTTCGGGTGTGATTCTGTGAATATGGGTTAGATTATCTGTTGGGTCTTGCTTGTTGATGATTTATTTGTTGTTTAGATGTGATTTAGTTTAGTAGTTGTGGTGGAACTTAATAAACTAGAAGTTGCAAATACGATTTCACCTTTGTCTTTTTGGCTTGCTCGAGAGAGAGAGGTCGTAAAACTAAGACTACTAAATTGATGGCCGGTGGAATTGGGTCGACATGAGGTTCAGCTCGAGAGAGTGAACCCTAGTCCTTCTCCCACACACTCACCTTGAGAGAGTGAGTGAGCTAAGGCGAATGTTGTTCTTTATGCGTTAACTCGGTGTTCGAGAGAAACCGAGTTGATTCGGGGTAAGTTGCTCGAGAGAGAATTTACCCCCACTATAGTCTAGCCTAGTCACAAATATTAAACAAATTTATTATCAAAAGCATGTACCCAATAGTTTAGTTTATCCCGTATTCCTATCACATCCCAAGAATCTCCTCTCATTGATTAGTAATCCTTATATTTTTGTTGTTTTTGCTTACTTGTTACAAACCCCCATTGTTAACTAACGCTTGTGTCACCCCCTCGACTTAACATGTTTATATTCGATAATGTTTTTAGCTGTGACTAATTAGAACTTAATTTTATTTTTCTATTAATTGTCAAGCCCACTCCATTGGGACTCGACCCCAACCCTTGGTTGGGTTACTCTACTAGTGTACTATCGTAGACACTTGCATTGGAAGTTGTGTCTTCATTACGCAGACATCAAAATGGCGCCGCTGCCGGGGAGTGGTGTTACTTGAAAATTCTTGGTTTAGCAAAATTTTTGCTCTTCTTAGTTGTAGTTTATTTACTTAATTTTTAGTTTTGTAGTGTTTTGATCATGTATAGAAGTAGGACAATGAGTACGAATAATCATTATGGGTATAAAAAGGATCACCCCTTCTTGAAACTGTTGAACCTTAGGGATAACCTCCTAACGTTCAAACAAGTAAGGGATGAAACCCTTCAGGAAATGTGGCTGAAGTTTCAGGCAGTGCTGCAGCCATTCCCCTTTCATGGGATGACCGACAAGGTGCTACTAGAAAACTTCTATCGGGGTCTTGCACCCGATAATAGAAGTAATGTTGATCAACTTTTTGCGGGTGGTATGCTACACCAGCCCTATGAAGTCGTAGCCGAACTCGTAGATGGCATGGTTGAACCTAACAATGATACCAAAACGAAACAAGAATGGAATGCACTGCTAGCTCAGTTAGATTTTTTATCCAAACGAGCCATGGAGTTGGAAGCACAGTCCTTGAAAAAGGACAAGCACTTCTCCCTTCGATAATGTACAAAGGGGAAGAAGAAGGAGGATGTACAGGATGAAGAATTTCTCTCACTCATTCAACAAGAGATCGAAGAAAAAGACAAGATGTTGAATGAGATGAAAGAGAATATCGACATGCTAAATCAAGCAACAACCTCTAACTCCATGATAATTAAGCTACAAGATGCTTAGATAAATCAGTTAATATCATGCCACGACGTTAACTAAGGTGCTGTTTGGGAGGCAACTCAAAACCCTTTTTTGTTTTTTTGTTATTCGTGTTATGGTAAAATAACGGTGTGTTGTTTGTGCAAATGGAAGTGTGGAGACTGAATGAAAAGTGTAGATTGGCAAGTTACAGGTCTATTTCGTGAAATGCCGAAGGGTTCGGCGACCCCGAACCAAACCGCCGCTAGACTCAAAACATATTTACATTGGAGTCTGTAAAACTCGGCGACCTCAGGAATTTATTGGTGAATTTACGATCATGTCAGAAATCTTGACGGAGACCACCGTTTGGACTCCCATAATACATAGAGGTTCTGTAAAATTCGGCGAGTCAAATGGCTACTTGGCATTACGTCGAATAGTTCGGCAATCGGGACTAACGTCGCCGAGTGGGCGAAAAGCTGGATGGTTTTGCAAGCCAAAGGTTTAAAAGTTTCAACTTATTCCCTTTTCCCTCACTTTTTCATCTTCCCAAACTCACACCTGCACTCTAGTTTTGCATTTCTTGCATTTTTGGAGTATTTTTAGTATCGAATTGTGCTACGAGTTGGATTACATTGCTTCCTAGCATTTCAACATTCATTTGATCAGCATAAAAGGTTGGTACTTCAAACCCCGCATTGATTTTGTGGAAATTGTACTCAATAACAATCTGTTAATTTTGTTGAATTCTGATGGGCCTCTCTAATTGGATCGGATTGCTTAATTGCCTATTTCTAATAAATAACTCTTGCTTAAATGGTGAAATGTCGCTTTCTAGGGCGTTAAGTTGAATTAATTTGCAATAGGTAGTACTTTTATGCTACGGGTCTTAGTCGGATTTGTGTTGCAGGAGCCTAAATTACGTTTTGGGGTGTTGTGGGGCTGATTTCTAGAAGTTGGGTTGATAATAGGCACGAGGAATCATTTCGGCAAGCAAAGACGAGCTCGCCGAACCACTCAGCGGTTCGCCTAGATGCCCTACCTCGCCTTTGATATCATGCTTTATGCGTCATGGCTTATGTACCTTTCGGTGAGAAGAATGAGGTCGCCAAAAGCACTCGGTGACTCACCAAAAGTCTTCTTATTCATCCTTTGTCTACACCCCTGACCCCTTGTGCACTGTAACTTTCGGTGGACACCCCTTTGTTCGCCAAAAGTAGACGGCGACTCGCCGAATGGACTGCTTAGCCTGCCTGCAGATGATGGTCTTCGGTTTGCTTGTTGAATATTTTCTAACTTTATCTCATGGCTTTACAGACATGGCTAGACCAAAAGTTGTTGGAAGAAATGCAACCCCGACATATAAAGGCACAAAACTCCAGAAGAGATGCAGGGATGACAGATCAACCCAAAGCAAAGAGCGAGAACAAGAAAGCCAGTTCCAGTAGGAGGATTCCCATTGACCCTAATGTCCTTTCATGGGCTCGAGGATTTATTAACGCGATACATGCCTTTGGAGCATCTCACGATTTGGACAATATGGCTAAGGCTAATATCGCTGCAGCAACTTAGGCAGACAATGAAAACCAGAGTCAGAGGGACAACACTCCAGGCACTGATGCCCAGACAGACAGAGCGACCACTTAGATAGGATCCCCTCTTTACCCCCCTCTCTATCTTTCTTTAATTTACATTCTGGATATTTTATTATTTGCATTTGAGGACTAATACTTTTTAATTGTGGTGGGGTGAGGCTCACCTTTTGTGTGCTATTGATGTTCGTATTTTGTTTATATTTTGGCTTTAGGCTTAAATTCTATTTACACTGCTTTATGTGGATGTATGAGCTTGTGGCTCCTTTATTTTATATTGCAAAATGATTTTGACCCGTCCGAAAATTTTTGCCACCTCTTGTGTGTTGATTGTGGCTGTTCTTTTGCAAAATTTAAATCCCGATTCCAATAAATATCGATGACTTGAATAGTGCTCTCAATCAAACGAACATGAATGCGTAGCTATGATGAGGCCAAATGAAGTTGCATAAACAATATGTGAACTCTTTGCATATCGTTATGACTAGCCTATTATCGAATTCAGTCTCTTGTGATGATCATTGCACACTAGCGAAAGAGTGGAGTCTTGTTTGACTTATAGTGTCAATGCCTAGTGTGATGAGCTTACCTATGAACTATGTATGATGGATCTTAGAATTTTCCCCGTTGGTCCGGTCAACTAAGTGATGATATCTCTTGATATGATCTTAGGCAACTTCTAAGAGTGTGAGCCAATTTGACATATACCTCTTTGTGGCCTACCTTGAGCCTTACCTTTCTTTGAAAGAAACTAGATGAAAACTAGAACTTTCTTTATCCATTACCCATAATCCTCATGAGGTTGTGGTTAGTTGAATAGCCAACTTAGGCCAAAAGCCTATGTTGGGGGTGAGGTGAAAAGAAAAGGGTAAGTAAAGAAAGTGCAAGAAAGTCTCCTTTAACCCATGGTGTTGAGAAAAATGGAACCCCTCCATATCAGAAAAAAAAAAAGGAAAAGAAAAAGAACGAAAAAGTTGAGGAATAAAGTGTGAAGATACAAACAAAATGGGGATTCCAAAAATCTATAAGAAGTGAATAATGGGATGACTATGAGCACTAGCAAAAATGATGAAGGAAGAGGAAAAGAAGTGTTGAGAATACCACATCTCATGAGGATAAAATTCACTAAGCCTAAATGACCATACATTTGCACTCAACCCCATAACAAGCCTTGAAAAGACCTTTTAGATCTTGAGTGAGCTGAAACAAATGTTGATCAGAAAATACGGGCAAACCTATGAGTGAAAGTATGCATCGTGTTCATCTTTGTGAGTGTGAGCGTGGCATTTGATTTCGAAACTTTAAATTGTAAACCATTGTGTGTGAATATGGAATCATTCCTTGTGTGAGGGCATTTGAACACTTTGGTTGAGCTTGAACTTGCATTTGAAGCAAGTATTGTATGCATGAGATTCTTTGATATTGGTGAGTCATAACTTGAATATTTGAGTGCACATTTGATCTTTGCAAAAGTAAATTGAGTCTTGTTGTTTGCATTCATGATTGAGTCTTGTGCAGCACTGTTCGAGACACCTTTTTTGAACAGCTGAACTTTAGTTTGCTTGAGGACAAGCAAAACTTTAAGTTGGGTGTGTTGATGAGTCCACAAATTAGACTCATTTAGGGCTATGTTTTGATAGAATTAGTGTCCTCAAATGCATATTTTGTCTCAATATCTAATGAAAACCCTTAAGTTTCAGGTTTTTGGAGTTTGAGGGAAAGGATGGACACTAATTAGAAAAAAGGAACAAAAGCACCTGAAAGAACGAAGAAATGAATATATAAGAATCGCCGAACTCGTTCGGCGAGTCACCAAAAGGGCTTATCCTCGCCGTTTGTTCCAGTATGTTAAGCCCTGAAACAAAGGATCAAATCGGCAGTGATAAGGAGAAATGGGCATGTCGCTGAGTAGTTCCGCGAATCAGTACTATATCGCATAATGATCCAAAACACAACAATTCAGAAGGCCAATGCAGGACGGCGTTGAACTAGACCAAAGGGCAGATGGACAAGTTGATCGGCGATTCTGACTAACTTCGCCGAGTGATCCTTCATAGCACATATTATTGAAAACTATATATACTCGTTGAGAATTATTATTTTAGTTTCGATTTTTTAGCTTGGAATAGGAATTTTTCAGACTTTGCTTCTATTTTTGAGTTCTATGTTTGGAGAGGGTTTTGAAGAACTTGAAGGTTCAAAGGGTTTCAACTCCAAGATTTTGGACTTGGGCCTTGTGGAACCTTCATTCTTTGCTCGTTTTGAGACTTAAATCTTCATACCCATTTGAATGCAAACTCATAATGGTATAAATTTCTATCTCTTTTACATGTCTAGCTAAAACCCCAATTCTTGGGGAGTGATTTTGTGAATATGGGTTAGATTATCTGTTGGGTCTTGCTTGTTGATAATTTATTTGTTTTTTAGATGTGATTTCGTTTAGTAGTTGTGGTGGAACTTAATGAATCAGTAGTTGCAAATACAATTTCACCTTTGTGTTTTCGGCTTGCGAGAGAGAGAGGTCGTAAAACATATACTACTAAATTGATGGTCGGTGGGATTGGGTCGACATGAGGTTTAGCTCAAGAGAGTTAACCCTATTCCTTCTCCCACACACTCAGCTTGAGAGAGTGAGTGGGCTAAGGCGGAGGCTGTTCTTCATGCGATAACTCAATGTTCAAGAGAAACAGAGTTGATTCGGGTAAGTTGCGAGAGAGAGAATTTACCCCAATATAGTCTAGCGTAGTCACAAATATTCAATGGATATATTGTCAAAAGCATGTACCCAATAGTTTATTTTATCCCGTATTCCTATAACATCCCAAGAATTCCCTCTCCTTGATTAGTACTCCTTATATTTTTGCTGATTTTGCTTACTTGTTACAAACCCCCATTGATAACTGACGCTTGCATCACCCCTTAGACTTAACATGTTTATATTAGATAATGTTTTTAGCTATGACTAATTAGAACTTAATTTTATTTTTCTATTAATTCTCAAGCCCACTCCCTTGGGATTTGACCACAACTCTTGGTTGGGTTACTTTACTATTGTACGATCGTAGACTACTTGTATTGGAAGTTGTGTCTTTATTACGCAAACATCAATCCTCTCTAAATATTCTATCTCTAGAACCTTGAAGAAGAATAAGAAGAAGAAGAAGAAGAAGAAGAAGAAGGAGATTCAACTAGGGTTTCAAAAGAAGCATATTACAAATCAATTTCTTTGGGCATTCTGATTAATGTATGGTGGTTTTCATCCATGGGTAGCTTTCACCAATGGAGCCCTCTCAAAACCTTCAATTTCAAGTTATAGAACTCCCCAAATTGTTAAGGTTTAATTCTAAAGTCATGGGTTCCTTTCTAACTTGTTTTTTTATGAATGGATTGAGTTATATTATTAATCATGTATTGATATTTCTTATGAATTTGATGATGTATCCCTAAGAACCCATGAACTTACCCATATTTCTCAGAGTTGATGATATGTCTGCAGGTCTTTGTTGATGAAAGATGAAGTTTATGAATTTATGCATGAGGTGATTGAATCACATGAATTACAATGATATCCATGTCTAATGCTTAGATTCTAGATGTGTTGATTTGAAGTGAGTTGTGAACCTCAATGAGATAAAGTATGAGATTCTGTATGTTTTCACGAAATCTATGTAAATTCTATGAGTACACATTGAGAGTGAAGTGTTAATGAATATATGAATATGTTGTTGTTATGGGCTGATTGAAAGGTTGATCTCATGAACTCATAATCAACATGATGTTAAAGGTTTTCTCACATAATAATGTACCTTGAATCGGTAGGCCAAGGACGCCCTTTAATGAATAACTAAGAAGAGCTATTCTATTGATATACCTTGAATCGGTAGGCCAATGGCGCCCTTTCATAAGAAATAATGTAAATAAAGAATTAACTACTCCTTGGGAATTTAATGCTTAGTACCGAGTGGATATTGTATGAGGTGGAAGCTCTCCCCTAGTAATGCTGAGTTTCTAGAAGCAACCTCTTGAGATGAAAGCTCTCCCGTCGGCAGTCCAGGTTTCTAGTAACAATCTCCCTATCCCATAAACTACATGCCCTCGTAGGATATTTAGCTAGTGGATCCACCTAAGCTAAGAGTTACCTGTTCTCTCTTAGGAAAGTAGACCAACCCTTTTCGGTGAGGGAGTCATCAGATTCAATGTTAAAGCTCACATGGTCTCATGTCGCTTAAAGCTTATCTCCCACAAGAATAAGTGATAAGTCCACAATTTGGACTCATTTAGGGCTTCATTTTAATAGAATAGTGTCCTCAAATGCATATTTTGTCTTAATAACTTATGTAAATCCTTAATTTCAGGTATTTGGAGTTTGAGGCAAGGCATAGACACTACTTGGCAAAACAGAACAAAATGGCTAAAAGACGAAGAAAAGAAGGCCTAAGGATCGCCTAATGCATTCGGCGAGTCGCCGAAGGCCTTAACCTCGCCCAAAGTTCCAGTGTACTGAGCCCTGAAGGAAAAGATCAAGTCAGCTATGAAAAGGAGCATTTAGCGTGTCACCGAATTGTTCCGTGAAGCAATACTATATCGCCCAATGATTCGGAACACGAAGATGCTGAAGGCAAGAGCTGAAAGGTGATGAAGCTAATCAAAGGGCAAGTCGCCGAGTGCATCGCCACCCCGACTAACTGCGCCGAGTAATCCTTTGCAGCACATAATTTTTACAACTATAAATACTAGTTGAATTTTTATCTTTGTAGGCAATTTCAGATACAACATTTTTATTTTTCTAAGTTTCAAGTAGAGAGACCTTGTTCTAAGCTTTTGAAGACTTCCAATTCCAAGAAATTGGAAGTGGGTGTTAAAGATTCTTCATCCAAGACTCATTTAAAGTGAATATAAATCATACCCAATTGATGTTACTTCGATTTGGTATCAATTTCTTCCTTTTCTCTATGTCTAGCTAAAACCCCAATTCTTGGGGTGTGATTTTGCGAATATGGGTTATTTCACCTTTGTGTTTTCGGCTTGCTCGAGAGAGAGGTCGTAAAACTAAGTCTACTAAATTGATGGCCGTTGGGATTGGGTCGACATGAGGTTCAGCTCGAGAAAGTGAACCCTAGTCCTTCTCCCACACACTCAGCTCGAGAGAGTGAGTGGGCTAAGGCGAAGTCTATTCTTCATGCTGCAAGTCGGTGTTCAAGAGAAACTGACTTGATTCGCGGTAAGTTACCCGAGAGATAATTTACCCCCACTATAGTCTTTCCTAGTCACAAATATTCAACGGATTTATTATCAAAAGCATGTACCCAATAGTGTAGTTTATCCCGTATTCCTATCACATCCCAAGAATCCCCTATCCTTGATTAGTACTCCTTATATTTTCGCTGATTTTATTTTACTTGTGGCAAACCCCCATTGTAAATTGACACTCTTCTGTCACCCCTTAGATTTAACATGTTCTTATTAGATAATGTTTTTAGCTATGACTAATTAGAGCTTAATTTTATTTTTCTATTAATTCTCAAAACCACTCCCTTGGGACTCGACCCCAACCCTTGGTTGGATTACTTTACTATTGTACGATCGTAGACACTTGCATTGGAAGTTATGTCCTGATTACGCAAATATCAAAATGGCGCCGCTGCTGGGGAGTGGTGTTATTTGAGAATTTTTAGTTAAGTTGAATTTCGTTCTTGTTAAATATAGTTACAGTTACTTAATTCTTAGTTTTGTTTTTCTTGTTTGTGTATTGAAATACGAAAGATAAGTATGAATGGTAACTATGGGTACCAAATCTACCAAGTGCTATCTTCTCTCAACCCAGAGCCAAAAGAGGGATGGCCTTATAAAAATGAGGCAAACCTCACTAATGGAACTTGAATGAGGAGTTGCGTCGTGCCATAACGTTAAATAAGGCGCTTCTTGGGAGGTAACCCAAGGTTTTACTGCTTTATTTTTGCTTTAAGAAATAATGGTGTGTTGTTTGTGTAGGTTGAAGTATAGAAAGTGAGTGAAAAGTGCAAATTGACGAGCCAAAGGTTCAGTCGTCGCATCGCCAAAGAAGTCGGCGACCCCGACTTAGACCGCCGTTGGACTATAGACAACTTCAAAGTGGAGTCTATAAAACTCGGTGTGCCCAGGAAATTATTGGCGAATCACTGACGTGGTCGACGATTGCGATCTAGTTCGCCGTTTGGACCCCAGTTTAACTGGAGGTCCAGTAAAACTCAGCAAGGTAAGTATCCACTTGGCGAGTCGCCGAATGGATCGGCGACCACGACTGTCGCCGAATGGGCGAGAACAGGACGGTTTCTTAAAAGGCCAAAGGTTTAAACTTTCAAACTCTACACTTTCCCTCACTTTAGACTTCACAAACTTGCACCCATTTAGTATTTTCAATATTTCTTGCATTTTTATTGTATTTAAGTTGTTGATTGGTGCTTGGAGTTGGATTACATTACCGCGTAGCATGTCAAAAGTATTTTAATCGACATATAAGGTTGGTTTTCCGAACCCCAAATTTATTTTTAGCAATTTTGTACTCACTTGCAATGATCGTATCATAGTGATGTGTGTTGGGCCTCTATGATCCTAATTGTTTTTAGTAATGCCTGAGAAAAGCTTGCCCATAGTGTTTATATTGTTAAAATCCCGTATTTTTTGTGCCTAAAATTGGTTAAATCTTGTGGGGTTGTGCTTGCATGTTGTTGAGTCTAGCAAGGAGAATTTGAGTATCCCGAAGATATGGTAAAGACCAATATTGTCATGCCACCCCGGAAAAGAGTGCGGGCTATCACAATAAATTAAAGGGTGTCAAATCCTCCCAAGAAGGGAAGACAAGAAACTCAACTTGGAAATAAAGGCAAGGGCAAGAGGCCCACTTCTGACAGGAAGACCACTATCAGATATCCTAATGTTCCTTCGTGCGTCCGGGGATTCTATGCAGTTGTGCATGCCCTTTTGGTGGAAACACCATTGGCAGCTCCTAGTGGGTCTGGTACTGCTGTTTATTCTGAGGCGACTCCGGGTAGTGAGATCCAGGACCAGAGTGATGCACCAGGTACTGATGCCTAGACAGATGAAGCGATTGTGTAGACATGACCCCCTTTTTATCTCCCTATCTGTCTTACTTTATTTCACTTTTGAATATTTTTGTTTGCATTTGAGGACAAATATTTTATTTGTGGTGGGGTGAGGCCCACCTTTTGTGATTTTCTGACTCTCTGGTTTTGTTTATATATTTGGTTGTGAGCTAAAATTGTGTTTTATACACTGCATCTTGTGGATGTTTGAGCTTGTGGCTCCATGTTATTAATTATGAATAATTTTTTACCCTTTCGAAAAATTTTACCACCACATGTTTGTATTGAATGTGGTTGTTCTTATGCAAATTTGAGTATCGGTTTGATCAATACCGATGACTTCAATAGTGCTTATAATTGAACAAAAATGAATGCGCAGCTACAATGAGACTAATTGAAATTGCATAGACAATATGTGATCTCCTTGAATCTCATTGTAACTAGCCAATTATCGAATCAAGTATTTTGTGATGAACATTGCGCACTAGCGAAAGTGTAGAGTCTTGTTTGACTTTGGTGTCAATGTCTTGTGTGATGAACTTACCGTGAACCATGTGTGATGACACCTAGAAGTTGCCCCGTTGGTCCGGTTGACTAAGTGATGCAATTTCTTGAGATGATCTTAGGCACCTTTAAATAGTGTGAACCAATTTGACATATACCACTTTTGTGGCCTACCTTGTGAGTGTGTGAACCTCTTTTAAACACCCTTTGAACCTTAACCTTTTCTTGGAAGAAACTTGATAACATTGCTACCTTTTATTGATCCATTACCCATAATCCTCATGATCTGTGGTTTGTTTAAATAGTCAACTTAGGCCAAAAGCCTAAGTTGGGGTGTGGTGAAAAGAAAAGGAAAATCAAGTAAATGCAAAGAAGTCCCTTGTGCCTATGTTTTGAGAAAAATGGAACCCCTCCATATAAAAAAGAGAGAAGAAACGATTGAAAAAGAAAAAAAGGAAAGAAAAAGTGGTGAAATAAAGTTGTGGAAATACAAAGAAAATTGGGTTTCCAATGACTCATGAAAGATGAATAAGAGGTGATATTTTAGCTTGAATGAAATTGATAAAGAGAAGGAAAGAAGATGTTGTTCACATCACATTTCATGAGGATTTTCAGCCTATAAGCCTAACTGACCATACCTTTGCACTCAGCCCCATTACAAGCCTTGAAAAGACCTTTTTGATCTTGAATGAGCTGAAACAATTGTCTATTGGAAAATACGGGCAAACCTATGGGTGAAAGCATGCATTGTGTTCTTCTTTGTGAGTGTGAGCGTTGCATTTGATTCTGGAACTTTAAATTGTTGAACCATTGAGTGTGAATATGGAATCATTCTTCTGTGTGAGGGCACTTTATTTCCTTTGTTGAGCTTGAACTTGCAATTGAAGCAAGTATAGTGAGCTTGAGATTCTTTCATAATGGTGTGTCACAACTTGAAACTTTGAGTGCACATTTGATATTTGCATGAGTTAATTGAGTCCTGTGTGTGCATTCATGATTGAGTCTTGTGTAGCACTGTTCAAAACATCCTTTTTGAACTGTCGAACTTGAGTTTTACTTGAGGACAAGCAAAAGTTTAAATTGGGGGTGTTGATGAGTCCACAATTTGTACTCATTTAGGGCTTCATTTTAATAGAATTAGTGTCCTCAAATTCATATCCCAGGTGGCCTTGAGAGGTACTCCTATGAGACCGCAGCAAAATTCCTTGACCCTGTGGCTAAAACCAACAAGGATACTGAGAAGGACCAGCAATTGATCATCTTGCTAGGTCAGATTGATAACTTGACCCAAAAGGTCAAGGATATGGAGGCAATGTCCAAATAGAAGAGCAAATATATGCCACCTACCGAGCAGCGAAGATATAGGGACATTGAAACTAAACGTATCAAGGATATGTTAGTAACCATTCTCCAAAAGCTAAATGAGCAGGATAGAGTGCTAGAGGAGATTAGGGAAAATGTAGAACTGCTAAACCAGATGAGTGGTTCTCACTCTAGATCTTTCCAGCTAATTGAAACTCTCTTGGGTCATGTAATGCCTCATCACCATCAAGCACAAGGCAAGGGGTTGCCAAACTATGTTTTGGCTAACCCTAAAAGTGAAATCTAGGTTCTAACCCGCGTCGTGCCACAACGTTAACTAAGGCGCTGTTTGTGAGGCAACCCAAAACCCTTAACTACTTTAATTTTGTTATTTTTGAAATAAAGGTGTTTTTATTTTGTTTAATTGGGCATGAAAAGTTTGTGAAAAGTACAGGATGAATTACACAATTCCAATTGGCGAATCGCCTACTTGATCGGCGATCACCACAAAGACCGTCGTTTGGATCCTCACTTTGACTGAGGATCTTGTGAAACTCAGTGAGATAGATAAACATTCGGTGGATGCCGAGTAGCGAAGCAAATCCAACTAATGTCACCGACTGGGTGAGATCTGGATGGTTTTTATAAAGCCATGGGCTTTGACTTTCAACCTTTTTCATATTCTCTCACTCTCGATTGTCACAAAATCACACCTATTTGGTAGTTTCAGAATTGTCGCACCTCGTAAGTATTCTAGTTGCTTTAGTAGTGTTTGGATTTGTACTAACCTACTACCTAGCATCACAGTCGTGACTTAATCTGCCTAAAAGGTTAGTCCTCCAACCCTACATTTAACTATGATATTTATACTCCCATTGCAAGTAAAGTTATCCTATGTCATGTGTTGTACCTTTCTGATAAATTTAGACTATTCAGCATGCGGAGGCAAGCTCGCCGAATCACTTGGCGGTTCACCCTTTGACCCCATCCCTGAACCTTTTTGCACTGCATCCTTCGGCGGAAAAAATTATGCTCGCTAATGCAACCTGGCGACTCGCCGATATATTCGGCGAAATTTTCTGTAATTGCGTCCCTCTGAATTTGATTTAGTTGTTAAAACTTCTTCCGAATTCTTTGCAGAAATAGCTAGATCTAAAGCTGCAGGAAGAAGCAAGTCACCTCAAGGTAAAACAAAAGGGATTACAATCAACGAAGATGCAGATGCATTCAAAAGGAAAGTTGCTAAACTTTCCACGACTAGCAAAAAAGGGAAGGGCAAACACAAGACCCTTGAATTATCAGATGCAAGCATTGACAGTAATGGCTTTCATAGAAATGACCCCAACTAATCTAAAAGAAAAGGTGTAGGTTTTGATAAGGAAGATCTGCTAATCGCACAGATGGCTAAGCAGTGAATTAAGAAGCTTAATGATTCATCTAGGGCCAGGATTCCCCCCCCCCCCCTTACCACTACTACACCTCCAGTTCTGGAGCAGGCAATTGTATTAGCACCTCCAGTACAAGGTCCTCATCATAAATCATCGAATCGAGTAAAGGCTGAGGGACTGAGGACAATTCTGGAGGAATAGCGTATGTCCATAGATGGGATTATAGACAGATACCCAGAGATAATGAAATGTCTGAGATACCACAAGTTCCAAATCTTCACCAAACCCCATGGCCCTTATATTCCAAACTGGGTAACAGAGTTCTACAGTGCATACAGTGCACTAATACCCCAGCAAAAGCAACTAGCAGTAGTCTTCAAAGAAGATGTCTATGTGGTTGATAGAGACAAGATGGTGAAGTGTGATAATGAGGAAATCAATGCAGTCAAGGGCATTCCCATAAATATTGGGGATCAGTGCCAGTACTTGATCACAACAAAGAAGCCGGATGAGATGAAAAAGTGGTTAGCCCCACTAATTTCAAATGAGACTCCAAAGTGAGCGGTGGAAGAAGTTCCAATTGAAGTGAAAGAACTAAACATAACCGCAAGGTTTTGGCTCGGTTTTATTAACAACACAATTATGCCGTCCCAAAATGAGTTAATCCTTTGCCTTACCAAGGCAGCTTTCTTGGGTTGCGTCATAGATGAGACTCTGATAAACTTGGGTACAAACATTGCTTTAGAGATACTCATGTGTGCAAGACAAAGCCGAACCTCACTTATGTTTCCAGTCTTGATCACCAAATTATGCAAACGAGCCTGGGTGCCTCGAGATATCAAGAAGGATGTAGAAGTGATGCCCACAGCCTCTACTGATATCTGGAGGATCGAAGTCGTGTACCTTAAGGATTAGGCAGAAAGTAAAAAGGCAGCATCGGTGAAGTTAGTAAATAGATAATCATCGCCTTCAGAGGCACCTCTGCCTACTCCAACTCCCGGGCCTTCAGGTATATCCATTACCACTATTACTCCCGCTGATTCTCCAGGTTCTTCTGTTGTTGCACGATCGCCAAGACCCACCACTGTTGCTACTGATTCCCGACTTCCACTCACTCGGGCGTCCCTACTCTAGATGGGACAACTGGCTCTTTCTGATGATCGTCAAGTTTCTACCCTAGAGGCCTCTATTCCAGGCATTATCCAGATTGCCTTAATGGATGATGTGACACCTCTGAGCACTACCATAGATGCCCAAGCGGCCAGAATAGTGGTGTGTGAGCACAACCAAGGGTCCACATAGGAGGTGACGACCTTAAAAGCTGCCATTGTTGAACTGTGAAAAGATGTAGACCACCTGAAGTCCACCGATGTGTCCATGGACTTTTGACCAGTCGAGATTCTAGACATCCCTGAGATGCCTCAGATAACCACTGAACATGGGGATAAAGTGAAGCGGATAGCCGACCTTGAGTCAGAAGCAACGACAGACGAAGAGACGTTTCAGGAAACTACAGCGGACAACATAGCCGAGACTAAAGAAATTATGATAGATATTGTTGTGCAGGATTCCTTAGGAAAGGCTCCTGCTGCTGAACCCAATGGAGCTGGTCCTTCTGGTGGTCACTCCGGGTACTGGTGCCCAGACAGATGAAGACACCAATTACCCAGGATCCCCTCTTTACCTTCCTCTCTATCCTTCGTTAGCTTTAAAATTATGGTTAATTTTATTTGCATTTGAGGAAAAATTGCTTTTATTTGTGGTGGGGTGAGGCCCACCTTTTGTGTGCTATTTGTGACTCGTGTTTGTGTTTTTGCTTATGTATTTGGGCTTTGACGCCTTTGAGCTATTATGGTGATAAATATTACTTTTTTGTGGATGTTTGAGCTTGAGGTTCTGCTTATTTTTAATTGCAAAATTTTGACCCTTCCGAAATTTTTTGAATTTTTCGCACATTTTTGCCATCTCTCATGTGTTGAATGTCGTTGTTCTTTTGCAAAAATTTGATTCTCGGTATTGATAAATATCGATGACTTGAATGTTGCTCTCAATTAAACAAACATGAGCGTGCGGCCGCAACGAGACCAAATGAAGTTGCATAGACAATATGTGAACTCTTTGCATCTAGTTGTGATTAGCCATTTATAAAATTGATTCTCTTGTAATGACCGTTGTACACTAGCGAAAATGTGTGGACTTGTTTGACTTAAGTGTTGATGCCTTGTGTGATGAGCTTACTTTGAACCTTGCATGAATAAACCTAGAATTTTCCCTATTAGTCTGATTGATTTAGAAGATGTGCTCTTGAAATGATCTTAGGCAACTTTTGAAGAGTGTGAGCCAAATTTGACATATACTTCTTTTGTGGCCTACCCATAAGCATGTGAAACTCCCTTGAACACCCTTTGAGCCTTACCTTTCTTTGGAAGAACCTTGATGAACCCTAGACCTTACTTGACCCAGTACCTATAATCCTCTTGATTTGTTGTTTAGCGAATAGCCAACTTAGGCCAAAGTGTGGTGAAAAAGGAAAAGGAGAAGTCAAGAACTGCAAGAAAAGTTTTCCTTAACCCATGGTGTTGCAGAACAATGGAACCCCTTATAAAAAGGTTATGGAATAAAATACAAAAGAAATCGGGTTTCCAAGCAATCTATGGAGGTGAATAAAAAGGTGACTTAGAAGCACTAGAAAAAGAAAAAGAAGGGAATACCTTGAGAATACCACATCTCACGAGAGAAAAAAATTCACTGAGCCTAAATGACCATACCTTTGTACTCATCCCCATTACAAGCCTTAGAAAGACCTTTTTGATCTTGAGTGAGCCGAACTGAAGATCGATCAGAAAATAAAGGCAAGCCTATGGGTAAAAACATGCATTGTGTTATCTTTTTTTAGTGTGAGCATTGCATCTGATTCCTGGTCTTGAATTGATTAACCTCTGTGTGTGACTTAGGTGTAAAAAGGAACAACAAGGCTAAAAAGAATGAAGAAGATGAAGCCTGAGCATCACCAAGCATGCTTGGTGATTCGCTGAAGGGATGCACTCCGCCCTTTGTTCCAGTACGTAAAGCCCTAAAGGAGAAGGATAAAAAAGGCGATGAAAGGAGCAGCTGGCGGTTTGCTGATCAGTTCCACGAAGCAAAAGTATATCGCCCAATGATCTAGATTGCATAGATACTGAAGGCAAAGCACAAACGGCGATGAACTAGAAGAAAGGCGAATCACCGAGTTACTCGATGTTCGCGACTAACCTCCGAGTGATCCGCCAACACTATTTTCTATAGTCTATAAATACTAAACTCTTTATTAATTTTAGAGAGTCGAACAATTTTTATAATTTTCATATAGAATAGTATTTTTTGATAATTTTGCTCTAAGTTTAAGAGGGGTTTAGAGACTTGAAGAAGAAGAGGGTTTCATCTTCTAGATTTGGAGTTGGGTCTCTTGGATTTTTCTTTCTTGGCCTTTAACAAGACTTAAATCTTCATACCCATTTGAATGCAAGCTCATTTAGTTATAAATTTCTATATCTTGATGTGTGGCTAAAAACCCCAATTCTTGGGATGTGATTTAGCGAATATGGGTTAAGATAACTGTTAGGTCTTGCTTGATGATAGATTAGATGTAGTTTAATGGTGATTTCATCTAGTAGTTGTGGATGAATTTAAAAAATTTATAGTCACAAATACAAGTTTATTTATGTGTTTTTGGCTTGCTTAAGAGAGAATTTGTGAAACCAAGACTACTAGATTGATGGGCTAAGGAGTGGGTCTACATGACGTTCACCTCGAGAGAGTGAACCCTAGTCCCATATCCTAACACTCAGCTCAAGAGAGTGAGTGGGGTAAGGCGTAGGCTGGTCTTCATACGACAAGTGGGTGTCCGAGAGGAACCCATTTGAAACAGGGTAAGTTGCTCGAGAAAAACTTATTTGAATATAAATCTTAGCTTAGTCACTATTACTCTATAAATTTTCTATTGAAAGCATGTACCCAATAATTTAGATTAACCCGTATTCCGGTCACATCCCAAGAATCCCTCTCTCATTGCTTAGATTTCCTTGTTGATTTCACTAATTTTTCGCTTATTTGTGACAAAAACATCATTTGTTAATTGACACTTTTGTGTCCCTCCTTTTAATTTACAATGTTTTTACTCATAAATATCTATAAATTCTCAAAACCACTCTCTTGGGATGATCCCAACCTTGGTTGGGTTACTAAACTATTGTACGATCGTAGACACTTACATCGGAAGTTGTGTCTTGATTACGCAAACATCATGTGTATTTACTATCTTGTTAAGGTGAGGGATATAGATTCTGAAACCCCTTCTCTAGAGTTGGTTTCGGTAGTTAATGAGTTCTCAGAAGCTTTCCCGAATGATTTACCCGGTATTTCTCGCGAGCGGGAAATAGATTTTGGTATTGACTTTCTTTCAGATACGCAACCTATATCAATCCTTCCTTATAGAATGGCTCCGGCAGAGTTAAAAGAGTTGAAAGAGCAATTAAAGGATTTGTTGGAGAAGTGTTTCATATGACCGAGTATCTCTCCATGGGGCTCAAGTGTTGTTTGTTTGAAAGAAAGATGAGTCTCTTCGAATGTGCATTCATTATCGTCAATTTAATAAAGTGACCATCAAGTATAAGTATCCTCTTCCAAGGATAGATGATTTGTTTGACAAACTTCAAGGGGGTAGCTATTTCTCTAAGATTGATCTTCGTTCGGGTTATCACCAATTGAGGGTGAGAGGGGATTATATTCCAAAGGGGGCATTTCGAACTCGGCATGGCCATTATGAATTCCTAGTTATGTAGTTTGAGTTGACTAATGCTCCGACGACGTTTATGGACTTGATTAATAGAGTGTTTACGCAATACCTAGACATGTTTGTGATTGTGTTTATCGATGATATTTTTATTTATTCAAGGGGTGAGAATGAACATGTGGACCATTAGAGAATTGTGTTGCATTTTTTTAAGGTCCAAATTTTTTTTGCAAAGTTTAGCAAGTGTGAATTTTGGTTAAGGTATGTAGCTTTCCTCGGTCATATTGTATCAAGCAATGGTATTGTGATAGATTCAAATAAGACGGATGCAATCAACAGTTGGCCTAGACCTCTTTCTCCTTCCGACATTAGAAGCTTTTTGGGCTTGTCCGGTTACTATAAAAGGTTTGTTGAGGAGTTTTCTTCCATTGCTTCTCCTTTGATGGCTTTGACTAAAAAAAGGCCAAGTTTGTGTGGTCGAAAGCTTATGAGAAAATAT
The DNA here is from genome assembly GCA_036250405.1 of Solanum raphanifolium. Classification (NCBI taxonomy): domain Eukaryota; kingdom Viridiplantae; phylum Streptophyta; class Magnoliopsida; order Solanales; family Solanaceae; genus Solanum; species Solanum raphanifolium. The sequence continues at coordinate 35,529 of JAJOOE010003860.1, forward strand.
TCCAAGAATTGAAAGATAGATTTACTTCCTCTCCGGTGTTGACCTTGCCGTAATGTACAGATGGTTTTGTGGTGTATTGTGATGCCTATATAGTTGGGTTGGGATGTGTGCTTATGCAAAATGGTAAGATTATTGCCTATGCTTCAAGGCAACTTAAAGTCTATGAGAAGAATTATCCTACCCATGACATTGACTTAGCGGCGGCTGTGTTTGCCTTAAAGATATGGAGGCATTATTTGTATGGGGTCCATGTGGATGTTTTCACCGATCATAAGAGTCTACAATATGTGTTTAGTCAGAAGGACTTAAATCTTCGCCAACGAAGGTGGCTTGAGTTATTAAAGGATTATGACATGAGTGTCCTTTATCACCCTGATAAAGCTAATGTGGGAGCGGATGTCTTAGTAGATTGTTCATAGGTAGTGAGGCTCATGTAGATAAAGAAAAGAAAGTGTTAGTTCGTGATGTTCATAAGTTGGCCCAACTAAGTGTTCGACTAGTGGATTCCACCAAAACTGGTGTCATAGTCCATAATGGTGCCGAATCATCCTTTGTGATGGATGTGAAGTCTAAGCAAAGTCTTGATCCTATCTTGGTTGAGTTGAAAGAGGCGGTACTTAAGAAGTCCGTTGAGGCTTTCTCCCAAGGGGGAGATGGGATACTAAGGTATCAAGGTAGGTTATGTGTTCCAAATGTTGATGGCTTGAGGGAGCAAATTTTAGAACAAGCCCATAGTTCTCGATATTTTATTCACTCGGGAGCCACCAAGATGTACAGTGATCTACGAGAAGTCTATTGGTGGAATGGGATGAAGAAAGATATCGCAGGATTCCTGGCCAAATGTTCTAATTTTGAACAAGTGAAGGTTGAGAACCAAAGGTCGGGAGGCTTATCATAAGACATAGCTATTCCTACTTGGAAGTGGGAAGATGTGAATAGGGATTTTATTGTAGGCTTGCAACGTACCCAGAGGCAACATGGATCGATATGGGTAATAGTGGACCGGATGACTAAGTCTGCTCAATTCATTCCCGTCAAGGTGTCCTACTCAGCAGAAGAGTATGCTAAATTGTATGTGAGAGATATAGTGAGGTTACATGGAGTACCCTTGTCTATAATTTCCATTCGAGGTACCCAATTTACTTCACAGTTTTGGAAGTCTTTTCAAAAGGGGTCGGGTACCAAGGTGAAACTTAGCACCGCTTTTCATCCCCGAACGGATAGGCAAGCGTAACACACCATTTAGAATTTGGAAGACATGTTTAGGTCATGCGTGATTGATTTTAAGGGCAATTAGGATGACCATATGCCGTTAATTGAGTTTGCTTATAATAACAGTTATTATTCGAGTATCTACATAGCTCCCTTTGAGGCTCTCTATAGTAGGAGGTGTAGGTCTCATAAATGTTGGTTCAAGGTGGGATAAATTGCTCTCCTAGGTCCGAAATTTATTCATGAAGCAATTGAGAACATTCGGGTTATTAGAAAGGGGTTGAGGATGGACCAAAGTCTGCAAAAGTCCTATGTTGATGTTAGAAGGAGAGATCTTGAATTCGAGTTGCATGATTGGGTTTATCTGAAGATCTCACCAATGAAGGGTGATATGAGGTTTTGGAAGAAGGGGAAACTTAGTCCTCGTTTTGTGGGTCCTTATGAGATTTTCAAGCGTGTCGGCAAGGTTGCATACGAGTTAGAAAGATTTTGAAATTTTAAACCGTTTGGCCTTTAAAACCTTTCAGTTCGCACTCCCTTCGGTGGAGTAAGTCGTGATCGCCGAACCACTCGGCGATGTGCCAAGTGGTATTTTACCTCGCCGAGTTTTACAGGACACCCACAAATTTGGGGGTTAAAATGGCAGACAAAGTCGAGCTCGCCGAATGAGCATATAGCCCGTCGAGTTAGAATAGATTAGGCATTTGAGGACACTAAAACTATCAAAATAAAGTCCTAAATGAGTCCAAATCTCGGACTCATCACTTGTTTATGGAAACTGTGCATGCTGATTGTTTTCTTAGTTCTAATCCCTATATTGTGTACAATTTTGGAATACAAGTTTGGAATATTATTTAGGACTGTTTGATGAAGTCAATTCTAGGATATCTTTCGTAGGTCCCACTATTCTCGTTATACTTCAAAAAATTTATATTTCTATTTTATGTGTTTTTGGTGTCTAAGCGACTGGATTGTTGTTCTTATCCTAATTTTGATATTGTGATGGTGTTTTGAGATCATTTTGAATGGAATGGCTCAAGCATTGTGATTCAGCAGCGTACGCGGTCAGCCTATTGATAGGCTATGATATCTTTCAATTTGGTTGAGCTTGAATGCGTGAATGCTTGTGTAATAGAGTGGATTGGGGTTGGGTACAGAGTTGTTCATAATTTACTTTCTAAGATACCATGTGTAGGCTTGACTGGATGTATTTTCGGGTGTTGTATCATGCTAGTTTGAGATTGTATGTTGTTGTGATTAGACTGTTGTTGTTTTATTGTTCTTTGGGCATGTTTGACTTTGACTAGAATTAGTCTTGTGTTGCCTTAGACTTGTGATCCTTCTGGCATATTAGCCTAGTTTCTTCTTTAACGTCAGATCAGACACACTAAATGCTTGTAGAATGGAGTACCAGACTTTAGTATGATAGTATGATCCATAATTTAGGTGTTTTTACCGTTTTATTGATCTTTTGTTTTTGCTCCCTAATTTTGTGGCTTCGATGTGTTAATAGAGGTTTTGTGCTTTCACGAAAACTTGAGATTCGACTTCTTGTGAGTGGACGTAATGACATAAAGGTTTTGTGTTGATTGTTGATATCCTTTTCAGAGTTAAGATTCCCCCGGGTCACTTTTACAAACTAGGTAGCTTATTCCCTTTGAAATGGACTGGCAGGTTGGGCAGTCTTGATATATGGTAATCCTCTTTAAAGTTTACACTCCCCCGGGTCACTCTTGCTAGCTGGATGGGAGTGGACTTGCTAGTTGAGCAACCTAGATTGATTTTTAACTCTTGCTTGATGGGCTAGGAGTTGACTTGATTAATGAGTTTGTGTGGTTACTTGGGCTAGGAGTCCGGTTTTAGCTTCTTGAGTTTGTATATGTGGTACTCTTCTCTTAATAGACATTGTTATTCTATGTACTTTTTGGGCTTATAGGGTTCATTAGGGTTATACTTAAACTTGCACATGACTATACCTTCTAGTCTTATGGGGTCGAGTTAGGTTTAGTTTTTCCTCACTTAGATTTACTTTTAGTATGCTCATGTTTTTTTTATATATCCACTTTGACCTTAGTTTGTGTTTTGATTCTATATTTTCATATTATCTTTATCCTTCTTGCTTATTTGTCATATTATCCCTACTTAGTACTTTCATGCTGGTACTCATGCTACACTCCTAATCCATTTCATGAAGCATGTCCTAGTATTAGCTACTAGCGATGATTGTTAGTGCCATCGACAGCTTTTGCAATTCGGAGAGAAGGGTGAGAACTTTGCATCCTTGATCCGCCTGTCTCCTTCTGTAGGTACTCTTTTCTTTTGAAACAAGCTCTCTTTTGATCCACTTTTGGGACTTGTACTCTTAGTTTTAGACAACTCTGTACTTCGAACTTCCGGGTTCTAGGAGCAATCTTTTGTATATAGTTTCTTGTTTTCTTCTGCTTCTATTTTATTCTATGCAGTTTAGTTTTATTTTTGTTTAGTTCTACCTTATACTCATTACTTGTTATTCTTGGTTGTTGATTGGGTTATGTACTGGCGGGATATAGAAGGTGCCCTCATGACTCTAGGAATCTAGTCGTGACAGTGGGGTTGGGTGGAAGAATGAGGTACCAGGTAGAATAAAAGATACCTTTTTTTTGTATGAAAAATTATATATTAAATAAAATATATTATCTAGCAGTGGGTGGTGGGGGGGGGGGGTTTAATATACTCAAATTAGTTTTAATTTAATGTTTTTTAGCTTTGCAAGATTAAAGTGGGTTAGAACCATTATAGCCAAATCATATTTTACAAAATCTATACCTGCCCATATTTTATTCAACTTATTTCTGCTCAATTCCTATTCAATCAAATCCAAATTATCCAATTCAACCATTTACCACTTCTAAATGCATCTTACCCAATTTCCAAAAAATAAAAATTAATAATTTACGTAATTAAAAATATCCTCCTTAAAAGTTTCAGATTTTTAATGAGGTGTTCAGTTAATCATATCAACATAAATTATTAAAACTCAGAAACTCACATCTTCAAAGTAAACTATGAAATACCACAAATATCATCAAAAATAAGTATCAGAGGTATGGATGAAAAGAAACATAAGAAGAAACATACTAGTAGAAAGTTAAGAAAAATCAGAAGAAAATTAAACAAATTATATCCAGAATATAACAACTCAATATCACAAAAGCTGATAACAAAAAATTAGATCAATTAAAAGATAATATATCTAAAATAGAATATAAATATATTAAATATTTAAAGATACAATGAATAACGAGAATAACGAATATAGACAAAAACTTACTGAAATAATTATAGCAAAAAGACAAGAATTGACACATAGGCAAAATAGACTTAACAGTAATATATTTGCAGGAATTTGTAAAAAATCTATAGTAGCACAGAGAAGAACTATTCTATATCTACAAATACAAATAGAAAACTTAGAATATAAATAACAACAAAATTTATAAATGAATAAAGAAGCATACGCAATAGATGAAAAAACATATGAAAACTATGACGGATTAAAAATAAAAATAATATTTTCTAATCTAGGAAGAAGATATAAGAAAATAGGTGAAAATCTAAGTTTAATGTTAGAAAAAGAAACGGTAAAATTAGAAGATAGTTTAACTGCTATGATAAGAATAACAAAAGAAAATAAAGAAATAGATAGAAAAACGGAAATTGAAAAAATAAAACAACAAGCAAAAAAGGAAGTACAACAATTAGAAGAAGTAAAAAAAATACTAAAATAATAAAACTAGAAAAAGAGTTGACAATATTGAAAGAAATGTATGAAATTAAACAAAAAGAAAAAGAACAAAAAACAAAATTAGTAAATGAGATAAATAAATTTAAAGAAAAATTACAATTAGAAGAACTAGAAGAAAAAAAGAAAACCAAGATAACCTATCTGAAATAGGAATTGATGAAATAAATAATGATGATCTAGAAGAACAATATTCAGAAACAAGCGAAACATACACGAAACTTTTAGCAAACATAGATACAAAGAATTTAGAAGTAAATACAGGAGACGTAGACATGGATGAAAAACCAAGTACATCAGGAGTAAAAAATCCAAAAAATCCAAGATACTATAATGTAAACTATGAACAATATGATAGAGAAAAAACTATGTGGGATAAAAAATTGAATAAAAACTGGACACCTAAACCAATAACTGAACAACATATTTTTTTAGATTTAGACTATGTAGCAGATATAAATAAAACAATCCAATTATGGATGAGATATATATCAAAACAATTAATAGATAACAAAATAGGAATAACAGAAACACCAGGATATGTAGAAAGAACACTTATAGGAACAGTAAAATTATGGCTACAAATTTATCAGATGAAAGTTTAAAAACTTTAAGAAGTAATTAAAAAAATTGATGGTGAATTAGCTACTACAACTATGGAAATATTATATAAATACGAAGTAGCTATAAGAAATGAATTTAGTAGTATAACAACAGAAGTAGAAGAACAAAATAAAGAAAAAATTATAAACAGGAATTTAATGACAAAATTAGCAATATGTAATATGTGTTACATAGACGAATATACGTGTGCATTTAGAGAATATTATTATAAAGGAACATATAATACAGAAGAAAGTAAAGAAATAAGAAAATTATATTTTACAAAACTACCAGAATCTTTAAATTCAAAAGTAATAAAAAGTTGGAATGAAGCAGGATTAACAGATACCTTAGGAGCTAGAATAAAATTCTTACAACGATGGTTTATAGAACTATGTGAAAAACATAAAGAAGAAATAAAAATGGAAAAAATATTGGTAAAAAACTTAGTATGTTGCAAAAATAAAACAGCACCCCAATTCGGTTGTACAGACAGATACTATAAAAATAAATATAATAAAAAATACATATCAAAATATAAATATAAAAAGCCAAGAAGAAGATACTATGTAAAAAACTATAAAACTAAAAGACCATATAGACCAAAGGAAAAATTAACAGAATGTACTTGTTACAATTGTGGAAAATTAGGACATATAGCTAAAAATTGTACATCACCCAAAAATCCAAAGAAAAAACAAATATCAGAAATACTGATAGACAATGAAAAATATACACAAATAGAATACATATATTATGAATTAGAAAGTGAAGATAGTATATATGAATTATCAGAAAACGAAATAGACGAAATGGAAAATAATTCAGTAATAGAATCAGATAATGAATACTATATAAATGACTGAAATAGATATACAAATAATAACTAAAGAAAAACATCAAGATAAAGAATCTTTAGAACAAAAAATAATATTTGATAATAATATATTTGAACAAATAAAAGGAAAAGAATTAGACCTAAGTGTAGAAAAAATATTCGAAATACCAACAATAAGAAGTTGGTTTAAACGACAAAAAGAAGAATATTATGTAGTAAGTCAAAGAAAACATATCATATATTGCAAATACACCAAAGGAAATGCTAAAATACCAATAATAAACAGAATAATCAATAAAGAAATACAAGATATTAAGGCTACAAATCAAATTAAATATGTACATTTAGGAGGAACAGAAATATTAATAAAAACATGTTTTAGAAAAGGAATAGATACACCCATAGAAATATATTTAGCAGATGATAGGATCATACAACCTATAGAAAAAAGTATAATAAGTGTAGTAAAAGGTAACCTCACATACCAAAAATTTAAATTCATAATAAGTGTTAACTACTCAGTAGCAATAAATGACAGGAATATAGATAAATCACTAGTATTATATTGGAAAATGTCAGGGATAGAATTAGCCCCAGGAAGTAAAATATTTACAGCTAGATGTAAAAACTTGTATGTTTTAACAACAAAACAAAAGATAATAGCAAAAAATAAAATAAAAAAAATAAAAATAGAAAATGCTTTTGAAAGAATAGTTACAGTCGTAGATAATAATGACTATAGTTATAATGAGATTAACATAGAAGAAGATTTAGAAATAGTAAAAGAAAGACTAAGCACATCAAAAAGAATAAACATAAACTATGAAATACCACAAATATCATCAAAAATGAGTACCTCAAGAAGAATAGATAAAACTCCACAAAAGTCAATAGATGAAGAAATAAAACCATATCATTATTACATAACGGGAGTAATGGAACAACGAAAATACTTAATATTAATAAATACAAGACAAGAAGAAAACTATATTATAAGAGAATTAGTAACAGAAGATGAAATAATAACCACTGAACAATTGTCCCCCGAACTACCAAAAGCATTAATAAATACCGAAGAAACTACAGAAAAGGAAATAATCATTGGAGGATTACCAATAGTAATAAAGTTTAAAGTATATCAAGGAGATAAAAATATCACTTTAGGAATAAAATGGTTAGAACAAGTAAAACCATACAATTTAGAAGACAAACAGTTAACAATAAATTATTATAATAAAAAGATAATAATAAAAAGGACTTTCTTATGATAAAAACATGAAATATATATACTTGCAAAGATAATAATAGAAGGATATTACAACAGATATTATACATTAATGATAGACACAGGAGCAGAAGCTAATGTATGTAAAAATAATTGTTTACTAGAAGATAAATGGGAAAAATTAAAAACACCGATAATAGTAACAGGATTTAATAATGAAGGAAGCATGATCACATATAAGGCAAAAAATATAAAAATACAAATATGGGATAAGATATTGACTATACAAGAAATGTATAACTTCGAACTTATAACAAAAGATATGCTATTAGGAATGTCATTTATAGAAAAATTATACCCAAATATAATAACAAAAACACACTGGTGGTTCACAACACCATGTAAACAAAAAATAGGAGCAAAAAGAGTAAATAACAAAAAACGAAAAACAACAAAATGGATAAAAGGAAGTGAAAAAATTACACA
>JAJOOE010003861.1:0-22331 GCA_036250405.1 Solanum raphanifolium
GCAAGGTGGAGAATAGAGAACAGTAGTAAGAAAACGTCTTAGCTTGTAATGAAAGAAAACTCATAGTAGGGTCAATCTAAATTTGGAGTTCTAGATTTGGTTATCATTTTAGCTTAGAATGCAGCTTTCCTTTATAGGTAATTGATCTAATTCATCTTTCATGAGTATCTAAACTTTATCTAGGGGGTGTGTGCTAGATGTGGGTGTAAAACCCTAAATGGTTATTGATTAATCGACTTCAATATTGACTGTATTGCATGAATCTATTGTTGTCTTAAAGTTTGAATCTAAAATCAGTAGTTACAAACATTGATTGATCTCTCAAACACCACTGTAAAACCTCAGAATGTAGTAGGCTAAGGTAGGGGCTAAGTCAGAGGTCATGAGCGAAATAAATGAGCCTGGGCAACCTTCACGTGGACCCAGATGGGCCGTGAAGGGCACCACGAGGCGTGGTGTTGCCCGTGGTGGCTTACAGTGAGGGACCAAGTGGAGGTCACCTTCCACGACCACCAAGACGGTTTATGGTTGGGACCATGGGTCATGGTGATGGGCGTGAAAGGCTAGGTAGTGAGCTAGTCTAGGCTGCCTAAAAGTGAGACCCTTCCACGAGCCACTTGATGGCTTGTGAAGGCCTTGACCAACCCTGGAGAGGGTTGTGAGGGAAAATTGAGTTTCAGGGTTGTTTGCCAAGCCACTGGTCTAGGACCATGGCTGGCACCACGGCTCGTGGTGCCTATCGTAAAGGTTGTTCAGTCCACTGAAAGTTAGGGGCTTTTGGGTCTTTTCCGGTTTTAATTAAATTAATACTATGTCGTTTTACCCAAGACTAGGACCCCTATGTAAGTGATTTTAACCCCAAAACTCACACATTCAAGTCATTTTCTGAAAACCCAAAAGAAAAACCGAAGGTTCTTTCTCTCAAATATTTCTCTCTCTAGAACTTGAAGAAGAAGAAGAAAGAGTTGAAGCTAGGATCAAGGTCAAGTCTTCATTCCTCAAGCAATTATAGGCTTTTATAGTAAGGTATTATGGCTTTTTATCCATGGAATCCTTGCATCCATGGAGGCCCTAAGATTCCCTAATTGAAAATTAGAAATTCCCTAATTTGAGTTAGGGTTTTCTTCTAAAGTTGTGGGTCTTGATGAATGTTGATCCAATTGATTGGGTTATGATTGTTTATGCATGAATTGATAGGATTACATGTTTTTAGGATGAATTTACATGTACCCATTCTTAACCACTGTTTCTAAGGTGAAATTGATGTAAATGGGTTTTTATCCATGAAAGGAGAAATCATGGATTTATATGTACTCTTATAGGATAAATAAGATACATTATGAATTGCTTTAAGATTGGAGCATATGTGATAATTTTAATATGTAGTGGTTTGAGAGTAAAGCTTATGTTTATGAATTGATGATTTTTTTTATGTGATTCTTGTGGAAGTGATTTAGCCACATGAATTGCTTATGTATGAATGTGAAAGGCTTTCTAACATTGAATAATTCTAGGTTGAAATGAATGCTCACCTAAAATGAATCTTATCTAAAAGACTAAGAGATTGATGAGGCTAGAGGCGATTACCCATGACCTCTAAATGAGAAGGATATGAGGCAATTACCCATATTCCTTAGAGTTGATTAAGAGGCGATTACCCATATTACTTAGAAGAGAATAAGAGGTGACTACCCTTATTCCTTGATGAACAAGAGGCGACTCCCCACATTCCTATAATGATGATTGGACATGGAGGTGATTACCCATGATCCTTATATAAAGACATGGAGACGAGTACCAGTGTCATATAATGTGAGGCATGGAGGCGAGTACCTATGATCCCATAAGTTGGATATGGAGGCAAGTACCTGTGATCCTTTATGTAAGGCAAGACACGAATACCCATGAGCCTTTATAAGAAGGCAAGAGGCGATTCCCCATGTCTATAAAAGATAAGATAAGATAAGTATGATAGATGATGAGCTTGGATTGTGATTTCACGTATCAGGACACTTCATCCAATACTAAGTGCCAACGATCGTTAGTCAGTAATATAACTCAACTAAGTGAGTTGGGGTCGAATCCCACAGGGAGTGGTATGTGCTTAAGAATGAAGAGCCAAGTGTAAATATGGTCAAGTCAATCAGAGATAAAAATATTTATGAATAAAAACATTGTTCAAGTTTAGGGTGACACAAATGTCAAATATCAAGGGGGTTTCATTGTAATTATCAACTACAACAGCAAATAACACGAGTAAACAAGTAAGGAGACGGGTTCTTGGGATGTGATTGGATTATGGGCTAAGGTAGACAAATGGGTAATTGCAATTGATAGTAAATAGCTGTAAATCAGTGAATAAGCTATAATTTAGTGGGGATAAACTTTCTCTCGAATAGTTTACCCTGAATCAAGTTTCTCTCGAACACCAATACGCAGCAATTAAGAACAGCCTACGCTTTTTTCCATTCACTCTCTCGAGCTGAATGTGTGGAAAAGGGTTTAGGATTCACTCTCTCGAGCTAAACCCATGACATCCCAATACCCACAGACCATCAAATCAGTAATCTTGGTTTTAAAACCTCTCTCTCGAGCAAGCCAAAAACACGAAGGTAGAGTTGCATTTGCAACTACAACACTTTATATTAAGCCACAATTACTGAATGAAATCACTTTTAAACAATATTTACACTATCAATTAACAATACCCATCAGCTAAATTAATCCATAATCACATAATCACACCCCAAGAATTGGGGTTTAAGCTAGACATCATAAAAAGATAGAAATTGTTACCAAATTGTGTTTGCATCAACTGGGTTCGATTAATTTCATCTTTACAAAGGTCCAAATTGAAGAATCTTCAATACCCACTTTCAGTTTCTCAAAAATGGAAATCTTCAAAGCTAAGGAAAATATTGTCTCAAAACTTAGAGTTCTCCAACTTCAACAAACTGATAAAATCTATTCTATAATGAAAACTGGATTGATAGATAGTAAACTAAGAATTTAAAAATGTATTTATAGTATCCAAAAATGTGCTGTGAATGACCATTTGGCACAGTAAGTTGGGATCGCTAATCCACTAGGCGATCCGCCCTTTGGTCAATTCCATCGCCTTTTTGCTTTGGCCTTCATCATCTTCAAGTTTTGTAACTTTGGGCGATCTAGCACTACATCGCGCAACCGTTCGGTGATTCATCGACTGCTCCTTTCTATCACTGACTTGATTTTCTCCTTCATGGCTTGGCAGGCTGGAACTTTAGGTGAGATCATGGCCACTTGGCGACTCGCCCAATGGGTTAGGCGATTATAAGGCCTTCTTTTCTTCATTTTTTGGCTGCCTTGTTCCTTTTTACTCATTAGTGTCCATGATTTGTTCTTCAATCCAAATACCCAAAAATCAAGGATTTACATCAGTTATTGGCACAAAATATGCATTTGAGGACACTAAATTTATTAAAATAAAGCCCTAAATGAGTCAAAATCGTGGACTCCTCAACACCCTCAACTTAAACTTTTGCTTGTCCTCAAGTAAAACTCAAGTGCAGCAGTTCCAAAAGGATGCCTCAAACACTGCTTCGCAAGACTCAATCATGAATGCACACAAAAAGACTCAACTTACTCATGCAAAGATCAATTGTGCACTCAAAGATTCAATTTGTGACTGACCATTACCAAAGAATCTCAAGCTCACAATACTTGCTTCAAATGCAAGTTCAAGCTCAACAAAGGTGTTCAAATGCCCTCACACAAATGATGCTTCCATATCCACACACAATGGTTCAACAATTTAAAGCTCCGGAATCAAATGCAACACTCACACTCACAAAGATGAGCATAATGCATGATTTCACCCATAGGTTTGCCCTTATTTTCTAGCCAACAATTGTTTCAGCTCACTCAAGATAAAAAAGGTCTTTTCAAGTCTTGTAATGGGGCTGAGTGCAAAGGTATGGTCATTTAGGCTCAATGGCTGTAATCCTCATGAAATGCGGTGTGAACAACACTTTCTTTGCTTCCTTTCATCATTCTCATTCGTGCTCACATTATTCACTTCCCATGGATTGTTGGAAACCCCATTTCTTTTTGTATTTTCACAACTTTATTCCACAACTTTTTCATTCTTTTCTTCTTCTTTTTATATAGAGGTGTTCCGCTTTTCTCAAACCATGGGTCAAAAGGGACTTCTTTGTACTTCTTGATTTGCCTTCTTTTTTCACCACAACCCCAACTTAGGCTTTTGGCCTAAGTTGGCTATTCACACAAACCACAAATCATGAGGATTATGGGAAATGGATCAAAAAAGGTTACAGTTTGCATAAAGTTTCTTCCAAGAAAAGGATAAGGCTCAAAGGGTGTTCAAACAAAGATCACATACTCACAAGGTTGGCCACAAAAGAGGTATAGTGTCAAATTGTTTCACACTCTTCAAAGTTGCCTAAGATCATATCATGAGATTGCATCACTTAGTCAACCGGACCAACGAGGCAAATTCTAGGTGTCATCATGCATGGTTCACGGTAAGCTCATCCCACAAGGCATTGACACCAATGACAAACAAGACTCCACACTTTCGCTAGTGTGCAACGCTCATCACAACAGACTCAATTTGATACTTGGCTAGTCACAACGAGATCCAAAGAGTTAATATATTGCCTAGGCAACTTCATTTGGCCTCATCATAGCCGCACATTCATTTTTGTTCGATAATGAGCACCATTCAAGTCATCGGTATTGATTAAGACCGATACTCAAATTTGCAAGAGAACAACCACATTCAAACACAAAAGAGGTGGCATAATTTTTTGGAAGGGCCCAAAAATCATTTACAATTAAAAACAAGGAGCCACAAGCTCAATCATCCACAAAATGTAGTATGAACAAAATTTATAAATCAAAAACCCAAATATAAACACAAAACAATCATCACAAATGGTGGGCCTCACCCCAGCACATATAAAAACCATTTTTCCTCAAATGCAAACAAAAATATCCAAAAGTCAAAAAGTAAGACAGAGAGGGAGGTAAAAAGGAATCCTGTCTACTCAGTCACTCCATCTGTTTGGGCATCAGTGCCCAGTGTAATGCTCTAAACCGGGGCATCAGTGCCGAGTGCATCATCAGCAGTACCATATCCACTAGGAGCTACCATGGACGTCTCGATCAGCGATGTCTGGATCACTGACTGTACAATAGTCTCCTCCAGATCTGGTAGGTCTCCATAAATGCTCTCCTCCCTTATCTCTATCTACTCCTCGTCGGTCTCTACATCCGACTCATCAACTGCTGTATCATCCCTATGTACATCTTCGGTGGTAGCTGGAGGAATCTCAGGAACATCCACATCATCAGCAACCTCCAGTAATGAAGTGAAGTCAGTAGACTTTAGATAGTCTACATCATTCCTCAGATCTGCTACTTCAGCTTTCAAAGTCGTAACCTCGGAGGTCTCCCCCTGTCTGTTCTCTCACAAGCTGTGACTCTAGTAGCCAAATCATCAACAGAAGCCTGGAGTGGGGTCATTGCAGCAACGATAGCACTCTCAATCATCCATGGGATAGATCTCTCATGTCGGGTCGCCCTCACGTCAATTGAATGGGCCAGGTGCCCCATCTTTAGGAGCATAGCCTGAGTGATCCTGGTGGGCTGGGCAGCGGTAGAGGCACCTGGGGCCTGTGATGAAGAAGGAGGGGCAGACGTACTTGAAGGCCTAGAGGCCAGAGTAGGTAAGTATGCCTCTGCAGGTATCGAATCAATATCCATCTCCGGGGATGTGTCCGCCGGAGCTGCCCTCCCCCTGTTAGCCTCCTCTCGAGTGTACTTGGCCTAAATGCGCTAGAAGTCAGTGGAGGAAGACAGTTTAACCTCAATATCTCTCGTATCGTCCCGGGGAACTCCAGCATGTCGACATAACTCTGTGATCAGGACTGTAAATGGCAAGGAGGTGTGCCTCTACTTGGCCCTCATGGCCATATGTTGCTTAATAATAAGCCTCATATTAATGCTCTTCCTAGAAATAATCGACCCAAGGCAGGCCGCCTTAGGATGATAGATAATGGACTCATTCTGGGAAGGCATAATAGAGTTGTTGATGAATTCGAATCAAACACGCGCAGCTACACTCAAGTCCCTCTTCTTAATCGAGACTCCTACCTCTATCCACCTCGCGGTGGTGTCTGATATCAAGGGCGCTAGTCAGCCATTGAGCTCATCCAATAAGGATGTGGTAGTAGTCAGGTTGGGGTAGTCAAAGTCATACCCCCTGTCAAGTACGGTGTTGATGTAATCGCTATAGCATCCAACTTCTTTACCTCTAACCACAACCGACTTAACCAGTATGAACTCGTTGGACTTCTTGTTGCTCTTGGAACTAATTCACCATACGATGTATAGAACTTCCTGACCCATGAAGGAATATATAGGCCTCGGGGCCTGGTGAACTGCTCGAATCTATGGAAGTGGAGGGTGTCCCACACATCGGAGAATTTCCCCTCAAGGCCCTTTGTAGATAACAACTTCTCCTTGAGAATAGTTCGCAATCTATCACCTTTCAACCGGTTGAGAAGCCTAGGAGGAGGGACAACTAGTGGCACATGAGCGACAACAGGTGCTGGAGCTGGCACTGAACCTGCTGGTGTGGAAGCTGAGGGGACTCTAGCTGAGTCAGGGTAAGATCTAGAACATAGCTCATCCCGTCGGGACTTTAAAGGCTGGTCGACCTCAGGCTCTGATAAAGTAGCCTGGGAGTCAGCAGTCGCTCTCACAGATGTGGGCCTCTTGCCCTTGCCTTTATCTCCTACTGGGAGCTCTTGTCTTCCACTTTTGGGAGGATTTTATCCCCGTTCATTGATTGTGATACCCCGAGCTCTTTTTCGGGGTGGTATATCGATGTTTCTCTTTACCATGTCTGCAAAACATCGGGAAAAATTTAAAAATAATTTAATTAAAAGCACAGAAAAATAGTTGTAGACAGACTCACCGAACCGGTCGACGAGTCGCCGAATCACTTTGGCGAGCCAGATCGGGCTCGCCGAAATAATTGGCTCAAAAATCTGAGAAAATTTTTGCATGTCGGCGATGGGAAGGCCTTTCGGCGAATTGCCCACAACATTAGGCGAGCAAGGATTAGCCCGCCGAAAGTTACAGAGCAATTAAGGGTCAGGGGTGCAAACATAGGTTGATCAAGAAGGACTTTCAGCGAGTCGCCGAGTGCATTCGGCGACCTCAGGCTTCTCGCCGAAAGTTACAGAACCAAACTTCACATTTAGCATGAAATTAAAGGTGAGATGGGGAACTTCGGCGAACCGCCGAGTGGTTCGGCGAGCTCAACCCAACTCGCAAAACGACCCAACGTGCCTACTTTCAACCCAACTTCTCAAATTCAACCCCGTAACCCCTGAAAACAAAATTAAAGCAAGCACTTTTCAAATTAAGCTCAGACCCAATACACCTATTACCCCAGGATACTCAAACTTCTCCCGGTTATGCCAAATTTGGCCATTTGATGACTTTTGCCCTTAAGAATGACGTCAACCGCTCCATCATTAGGCAAAATACGTCATTTGGCACAAATGCAGGCTACTTAGACTTCATCCGACTAGACCCAACAACATGCAAGCACAACCTCACAAATTTTTACTAATTTTAAGGCACACAATCACGGGAATTCACCAATCTAAACATTACGACAAAGATTATCAAATTAACATAGGCACATACGAAAACAATTACAATCAGAGAGGCCCAACACACATCACTAAGATAAGATTCACTGCAAATAAGTACAAAATTGCTAAAAATAACTCGGGGTTAGGAAAACCAACCTTAGATGCCGAATATTCAAGATTGAAATGTTAGGCGGCAAAGTAATCCACTCTGAACACACAATCAATGACTCAAATACAATTGTAACGATCCGAGAGCACCTCCTAGCCGTTACATGTGTATTCGACATCTCGGAGGTCTCATACAAGCCTTAGCATTCACTCATCACATAGATCATAAAAATCACTAAGAATTTAAAACTTTTATTCAATAAAACCATAAAACTTCAAGAGTCATCAATATTTGAAAACAACAATACGCAAGCGGAACTACTAAGTCTCTATAGCCAAGCTTAGACAAGAACTTAAAACATACTAAGGGACACGACCCTTTTCAACTGAAATGAAACTTAAGTGTCTATTACAATGACTAAGAAACTTCTAAACATAGTCCTCGAATCTTGAGGACATACCAAAGACTTGGAAGAGTGAAGCAATCCAAGCAACTCCAAAGCACAATCTCTTCCTAGTTACCACAACCTACACTTGTAGTAAAATAGAAGAAAGCGGTTATTACAACACACGTACTAGGTATGACGATATGCAAAACATGCTAAAAAGGACATTTGTGAGGAAGTTATGCTTTCATGCCATTTTAATAAAATCTCATGAACATCAACATAATAGGCACCTTACAAGTCACTACCAGCAATACAAAGTCATATGCTTCACAATACCTCATAAAAATACAAAACCCATTTACCTTTACCTTCTTGCCTTAGACATGTACCTTAAGTAACCCTTAAGCAATACCTTTGTGCAATGTATAGGCAACGACCCATACCATCACCCACACTAAGGCACCACCTTAAGGTCACACAAAGTGCACTTCCCATACATACCTCAACCTTTACCAATTGATCACATGAAACATATAAGCACATAAGCCAACAAGTCACTTCATAACGCTAGAACACTCATCAAATGTCATCGAAAGATTCACCTAAGTAAGACATGGTGAGGCAGCCCATACTACCTCTCCATACCACACCCAAGTGATCCTTAAGGCTACACAATACAAGCTCCATTCACATCTCAACATAAATTGATCATTCAACTTAATGCATTTAGACAACTTCATTCATTAATGACATAAGACCATCACATACATTCAATTCATCATAAGCACTTACATTCAATTCATTACGACTCACTTACACATTAGCATGCTCAAATACCAACACTTTAATTAATTAGCCCAATAAGACTCATTCGTTCATTAGCATTGCTAAGACACACCAAGATCTCCCTTAAATGTCTACTTGTGCAATGTCTAGATGATGTCCCATTCCACTACCTATCCTAAGTAGTACACCCTTAAGAGACCCTTACTCACTCAACAAGGGCAGAAACTTCACTTGCCGAGGAAAGAAAATAAGGAATTTTTAGTTCATTCATTTATTAATGTGGGGGAGGAGCCTTAACCGACATAGACCATGGAGCTTGACATGGAATCCCAATAATACCCTTACCGGATGACGGATCCCTACTTGCCTAAGGTAGGGTCATTCTTTTAGCGTTTACGTGGTAAAGACCACTAGCTAGTCCTATGTGGGCACATAGTTAAGAGATAGAAGGATTGCTTCTAGGTGCTCTCATCTCAACTTATGAAGGAGCACCCATCTTAAGGGTTGCTACTAAATACTCACATCTCGACTAACGAAGGAGTATCCACCCATCTTTATATCCTCTCGGTGCTAGACATTACTCCCCCACGGAGTTAGGACATTCATTTCATTCATTCATTTTAGGATAAGGATTGCTACTAAGTACTCTCATCTCAACTCATGAAGGAGTACTCATCCTAACCCAACATTCATTCATTTAGCGATAAGGATTGCTACTAAGTATTCGCAACTCAACTTAGGAAGGAATACCCATCCTAACCCTCATTCATTTATTAAGGAAGCTCTTGGATTTATAGATGAGAAAACCTTTCATATAGGAACCCCATTTATTTAAGGAGTACTTTATGAGACTATCCTTACAATAGACCCAACTTTCATTCATTAGCATTAACTCCCATTCTTTTCATTCATTCTCACATTCTTTCATTCATTCTTCACTAGGTGTGAGAGTAGGTAAACATAGTCTATCCTAACCTCTCCTTCATTATAAGTCATTCAAAGAAGACACAACCAAGCATAACACAGAAAGTCTCTACACAAGGTAACATTTCATGCTCTTAGACCATACACAAATTCACATCATATCACATTACCTTCACATAATCAACATTACTCAAAACAACAATCATCCAATTTTGCCTACAAGGCCATGATCACAACATGCTTATAAAGTAAACACCTCCCCACTTTCAAAGAGATCAAACCTCACAAGTCTAACATCTGCAGCATATATATCAAATACTAGAATCAATAATTTATTCACGACTTCATCCTCATCATAAGCCTTAGGTCACAATTGCCCATTCAAGGCCAACATCCAATATAACACAATTGACCATCAATTCCTCATAATTCAATATAGAACAATAGATAAATCAATAGCCCATGACAATCTAAACATTAATATCACATTATTAGCTCATAATCAATAGACCCACTTTAGACCCAAAATTAGGATTTTATGATAAGCAAGGGTTCATGGAGTTTTTGATCTTAAAACCATCAATATTAACATAAATCATCATTTGAAATATTTTCATGCAAGAACCCAAGCTTTGAATTGAATTTGGGGTTTTTAGTGTTTTTGAAAAACATTCAAATCACTTTGATTTGTCTCTTTTATTGAAAGGAGAATCAAAGATAAAATTCCCATACCTTTGTGATTAATTTCCTTAGGAATTGAAGGAGAAATCAGTAGAAACCCATCCCCTAGCTTGAAGCTTCATCAATGTCTTCCATGGAGTTCTAGAGAGAGAATTTATTTGAGAGGGAAGGTTCAATTGGATAATGAGGTCTAATTCTAGGTTTCGGGGTTTTAACCACTTAAAATATCCTAAAATAGGTAGAATAACCGTTTATAATAAATCCCCAAAGTACCCAAACTACCCCTCATTTAATTGGACCTTTTAAACAAGTCAAACTTGAGTTTTATTTTCGCAGATTTCATCGGGAAACAAGTCCGCGACTCAGAGGTGTTTCCGCAAGTTTTTGGAAATTAAATTTCTGGACAGAAGAGTCCGCGACACGGACCAAACTTTTGGTCCTTGGTGGAGCTAGTCCGCGATGCGGACATGCTCCCTCCATGAGCATTTTTGCAAGTTGCCTTGGCAGCTTGCTTGCCCAGGGTTGTGGTCCTCCTCGGGGACCCTTAGGTTGGTCCCGGGGCATCGTACTCTAACTTTTTGACCCTAAAAACATTTATTAAGACACTAGGGTCACCTCCACTGATTTTAGACTCCAAACAACACATAAAAACATGAACAACATACTAGAACACACCAACACGTAAAAGACTAGTTTCTGAACGTCTTGGTCGTCCCTTGACGTTTGACTTCCAAACTCTTTAAAACTGACTAAGAAAGCTATTCTTCAATATTTTAAGAATTTATTAATGCAGAACACCCATGTGAGGTTCTACTTTATCCTACTTCATTTTGAGGGGTGTTACAATATCCCCCACTTGGGAACATTCACCCTTGAATGACACTTCAAATACTTTCAAGAACTCAATGACCCAACTAGCAGCTCACAACAAGTATGTAATATCATTACTACAGCACACATCAAGGAGGAAACATCAACTCCACATAAAACCATTAAAACAAGACTTTCATGCAATTCAAGGAAGTAGGAATAACATCTACCACTGAATATGCACAAAACTTTACCATTTCTCATTTCTTTGGAGGAACTTCATTCTCCATAGCATATCATGCTCATTACAACATTTATAGGGTCACCTTACAATTTCTCTCAAGAGCATAATCATGCAACATCAAGATCACATCATCTCAATAGCGATTGTTGCTCCTTATGCCTGGTTCCGCTCAACTCTCCCTTCAGAATCAAGGCATGCTCAACTAGGCATCTCATGGAGCAATTTAAACAACTCTTCATAAATGCATATAAATCATGAGGGACATAATCAAGAAAACTCATTTATTTATTTAAACAAGAATTCAACTAAAATATGCACATCATAAGGAGAACATGGAAACTCAATTTACATTAGACTCCAACATGAAACATGCTACAAAAAGAACTCTTGTTTCAAGCTTGAATTAGAATAGAAGGAAAAGATAAGGATATCAACAACCTTACTACTCAACTCATCATCCCCCACTTAGGGTAAACCCATATAAGGTTATCATCAAACAGCAAAGAAAATTGACTTACCTTCATTTGTTCCCTTATCCTTGTTAGCTTGAAGCATATAGAAATAGTTCCTCTTAGGAGCATTTGGATCCGGGCCACTATGAGCAATTTGATTGATCTCTTTCCCTTTTACCTTAAGTGTAGGGCAATCTCTCATCTTATGACCCTTACTCCCACATCCAAAGCATCCATCCGTACCGGCAAGACACTTGCCCAAATGTTTCTTTCCACAAGTAGCACACCTAGGCCTCTTAAAAGTAGAACCACCTACAGTCCCTCTTTGAGGTTTAGGGTTAGACACCCTATCATTGTTGACCATTGAAGAATCTTGGTTATAGAACCTCTTCTTAGACCTAGATTGGTTTTGTTCATCCGCCCTAGCCCTCTTCATATATCTATTCATCTTCCTAAGCTTCGTCTCCTCAAGTTTTTGAGCATAAACCATAAGCCTAGAGATATCCATATCATGATGGAGCATGGCTGTACGACACTCTTCTTCAACCAAACCGGAAGCCGCCATCACAAACTTATTCATTATAGCCCTAGAATTTGCTACCAAGGTAGGAGCATACTTAGAGAGTTGGGTAAACTTTAGAGAGTATTCCTTCACTCATATTCCCTTGACGTAGGTTCATGAATTCAACCAACTTTTGGTCCCTCAACTCTAAAGGGAAAACCTATCAAGAAAGGCCGTCTTAAACACTCCCCAATCTATTAGGTCAGCCCCTATGGGTCTCTCATCCCTCCATTGCTCAAACCACACTTGAGCTACATCCTTGAGTTGGTAGAAAGCCAACTCCGCCTTTTCCCTAGGAGTCATTCCCATTGCATCCACAATCTTAAACACCTCATTTATAAAGTTTTGTGGGTCCTCATCTACCTTAGAACCCAATAAGGTATGAGGATTCATCCTTGTGAAATCCCTTAACCTTGAGGCCACGGAACTCTCATAGCATTCAACCTAGGCCTCGCATCTCTATTTGCTTAAGTAGTCATGGCACGGGCTAGGGAGAGAAAAGCTTCTCTAATCTCCCCATTAGTCATATCCGGGGGAACCACCGGACCCATATTATCTTACCCACCTAAAGTAGCTTGGTCACCTTGCATTCATTGGGGAGGAACTCCCCCATTATCTATCTCCTCTTCCGCTCTCCTCCGGTTTGCCCTCATATTCATATCCTATAAACACAAGAGACAGATTAGGAAAAGGACACTTATAGACCAAACTCTAAGGCACGACATCAAGATTAATGAAAGAAAGTGAAACTTCTATCGTCCTATAGCTTCTCACTCATAGATGTGTCGCGACTCACACCGATGGACAAGACTCTACTAGACGTGGCTTTTGAGACTTTGAACCTAAAAGTAATCCTTAAAAACTTATGCTCTGATACCAAGTTTGTAACGACCCGAGAGCACCCCCTAGCCATTACATGCATATTCAACTTCTCGAAGGTCTCATGCAAGCCTTAGCATTCATTCATCGCATAGATCATAAAAATCACTAAGAATTTAAAACTTTTATTCAATAAAACCATAAGACTTCAAGAGTCATCAATATTTGAAAACATCAATACGCAAGCGGAACTACTAAGTCTCTATAGCCAATCTTAGAGAAGAACTTAAAATGTACTAAGGGACACGACCCTTTACAAATGAAATGAAACTTAAGTGTCTATTACAATGATTAAGAAACTTCTAAACATAGTCCTCGAATCTTGATGACATACCAAAGACTTGGAAGAGTGAAGCAATCCAAGCAACTCCAAAGCACAATCTCCTCCTAGTTACCACAACCTACACTTGTAGAAAAATAGAAGAAAAGGGTTAGTACGACACACATACTAAGTATGAGGATATGCAAAACATGCTAAAAAGGACTTACATTCAATTCATTATGACTCACTTTCACATTAGCATGCTCAAACACTAGCACTTTCATTAATTAGCCCAATAAGACTCATTTATTCATTATCATTATTAAGACACACCAAGATCTCCCTTAAATGTCTACTTGTGCAATGTCTAGATGATGTCCCATTCCACTACCTATCCTAAGTAGTACACCCTTAAGAGACCCTAGTTCATTCATTCATTAATGTGGGGGAGGAGCCTTAACCGACATAGACCATGAAGCTTGAAATGGAATCCAGATAATACCCTTACCGGATGAGGGATCCCTACTTGCCTAAGGTAGGGTCATTCTTTTAGACTTTACGTGGTAGAGACAACTAGCTAGTCCTATGTGGGCACATAGTTAAGGGATAGAAGGATTGCTTCTAAGTACTCTCATCTCAACTCACGAAGGAGAACCCATCTTAAGGGTTGCTACTAAATACTCACATCTCAACTAACGAAGGAGTATCCACCCATCTTCATATCCTCTCGGTGCTAGACACTACTCCCCCACAGAGTTAGGACATTCATTTCATTCATTCATTTAGGGATAAGGATTGCTACTAAGTACTCTCATCTCAACTCACGAAGGAGTACTCATCCAAACCCAACATTAATTCATTTAGGGATAAAGATTGCTACTAAGTATTCACATCTCAACTCAGGAAGGAATACCCATCCTAACCCTCTTTCATTCATTAAGCAAGCTCTTGGATTCAAAAATGAGAAAACCTTTCATCTAGGAACCCCATTCATTTAAGGAGTACTTTATGAGACTATCCTTACAATAGACTCAACTTTCATTCAGTAGCATTAACTCCCATTCTTTTCATTCATTCTCACATTCTTTCATTCATTCTTCACTAAGTGTGAGAGTAGGTAAACATAGTATATCCTAACCTCTCCTTCATTATAAGTCACTCAAAGAAGACAACAACCAAGCATAACACATAAAGTGTCTACACAAGGTCACATTTCATGCTCTTAGACCATACACAAATTCACATCATATCACATTACCTTCACATAATCAACATTACTCAAAACAATAATCATCCAATTTTGCCTACAAAGCCATGATCACAACATGCATATAAAGTAAACACCTCCCCACTTTCAAAGAGATCAAACCTCATAATTCCAACATCTGCAACATATATATAAAATACTAGAATCAATAATCTATTCACGACTTCATAATCATCATAAGCCTTAGGTCACAATTGCCCATTCAAGGCCAACATCCAATATAACACAATTGACCATCAATTCCTCATAATTTAATATAGAACAATACATAAATCAATAGCCCATAACAATCTAAATATTAATATCACATTATTAGCTCAAAATCAATAGACCCACTTTAGACCCAAAATTAGGATTTCATGATAAGCAAGGGTTCATGGAGTTTTTGATCTTAAACCCATCAATATTAACATAAATCATCATTCGAAATACTTTCATGCAAGAACCCAAGCTTAGAATAGTAATTGGGGTTTTTAATGTTTTTGAAAAACATTCAAATCACTTTGATTTGGCTCTTTGATTGAAAGGAGAATCAAAGATAAAATCCCCATACCTTTGTGATTAATTTCCTTAGGAATTGAAGGAGAAATCAGTAGAAACCCATCCCCTAGCTTGAAGCTTCATAAATGTCTTCCATGGAGTTCTAAAAAGAGAATTCATTTGAGAGGGAAGGTTCAATTGGATAATGAGGTCTAATTCTAGGTTTTGGGGTTTTAACCACTTAGAATATCCTAAAATAGGTAGAATAACCGTTTATAATAAATCCCCAAAGTACCCAAACTACCCTTCACTTAATTGGACCTTTTAAACAAGTTAAACTTGAGTTTTATTTTCACAGATTTCGTCGGGAAACAAGTCCGCGACGCGGAGGTGGTCCCGCAAGTTTCTGGAAATTAAATTTCGAGACAGAAGAGTCCGCGACAAGTCCGCGACGCGGACCAAACTTTTGGTCCTTGGTGGAGCTAGTCCGTTACGCGGACATGCTCCCCCCATGAGCACTTTTGCAAGTTGCCTTGGCAGCTTGCTTGGCCAAGGTTGGGGTCCTCCTCGGGGACCCTTAGGTTGGTCCCGGGGTATCATACTCGAACGTTTTGACCCTAAAACATTTATTAAGACACTAGGGTCACCTCCACTAATTTTAGACTCCAAACAACACATAAAAATATTAACAACATACTAGAACAAACCAACACGTAAAAGACTAGTTTCTGAACGTCTTGGTCGTCCCTTGATGTTTGACTTCCAAACTCTTTAAAACTGACTAAGAAGGTTATTCTTCATTATTTTAACAAGCTATTAATGCATAACACCCATGTGAGGCTCTACTTTATCCTACTTCATTTTGAGGGGTGTTACAACAATAAAAATACAAGAAATATAGATAGTACTATGCGGGTGTGAGTTTGGGAAGAATAAAAGTGAGGGAAAGTGAAAGAGTTTGAAAGTTTAAACCTTTGGCCTTTAGAAACCGTCCAGTTCTCGCCCATTCGGCAACATTAGTTTTGCTCGCCGACCCACTTTGTGACACGCCGAGTGGATAATTACCTCGTCGAGTTTTACAGGACTTCTAGTTATTGTGGGGGTCCAAACGGCGGTCAAAGTCATGATCGCCGACCTGGTCGGTGATTCGCCAATCAGCTCCTGGGCTCGACGAGTTTTACAGACTCCAATTTAAAATTGTTTGGAGTCAAATGATGGTTCAAGTCGGGCATACTGATCTCTTCGGCGTTGTGCCGACTGGACCTTTGGTTCGCCAACCTGCACTTTTCAAACACTTCCCACACTTTGACCTACACAATCAACACATCAGTGTTTCAAACTTAAAACAAAAGAAAATAAAACTTGGGTTGCATCCCAAGTAGCGCCTTAGTTAACGTCGCGGTACGACGCAAGTCCACACTCAAACCTCATTCTTGGGGTTAGCCATAGTAACACTAGGTAAACCCCTTTGTTGTCTCAGGTTCAAATGAGACGAGATATGACTCATTTGGGTCTCCAACTGCTTGATCGATACTGAATAGGAACTAACAGTCTGGCTAAGGGTTGACACGTCTTCTTTCATTTCTTTTAGAATCTTGTTGGACCCTTCAACTTTGTTAAGGATACGAGACAGCATATCCTCAGACCAGCCACCTTCCGGATCCTTTGGCCTTTGGCGCTCATGCTTGAAGCTCTGAATGCTGTCCCAAAGAGTCATCATCTTTGAAGGAGGGAAAAATCACACATTAAATGCGGTGACCAGCTCCTCCCACGAAATGATTGATTCTCGTGGCAATTCAGCCAGCCACTTACACGCTTCTCCCATCAAAGAGAATGGTAACAACCTTAACCGAACCGACTCTTGGGATATATTCTTGAAGGAGAAAGGTCCTCAAATATCCATGAAATTTCTAATATGCTCATGGGGATCCTCATGAGCCAAACCACTGAACAACCCCTTCAATTGCAAGAGTTGTAACATAGTACTTATGACATGGAACACCGCATTCCCTTTGGCCGGAGGCAAGCGAATGGCACCAATTCCACCCATAAAATGGGAGTCATTAGCATTAGGCTCATTGACATTGTTGAGGTTACCGATGTCATCTTGATGGCCTACTTGGATGCCATTGCTGTCGTTCACACTCATACTTCTTGTTTCAAAACACATACAAGCAAAATAAAACTAAAATTAAGTAAGTTCAACTATGACTAACAAGAACAAAATTCAACTTAACTAAAGATTCTCAACCAACACCACTCCCCGACAATGGCGCTGTTTTGATTTCATGTATCAGGACACTTTATCCAATACTAAGTGACAATGATCGTTAGTCAGTAAAATAACCCAACTTAGTGAGTTGGGGTCAAATCCTACATGGAGTGGTACGTGCTTAAGAATCAAGAGCCAAGTATAAATATGCTCAAGTCAATCATAGATAAA
Organism: Solanum raphanifolium; assembly: GCA_036250405.1. Lineage (NCBI taxonomy): Eukaryota > Viridiplantae > Streptophyta > Magnoliopsida > Solanales > Solanaceae > Solanum > Solanum raphanifolium. The sequence continues at coordinate 17,958 of JAJOOE010003861.1, forward strand.
AACATTTACGAATAAAAACATGGTTCAAGTTTAGGGTGACACAAGTGTCAAACATCAGGGGGGGGGTTGATTGTAATTATCAACTACAACAGCAAATAACACGAGTAAACAAGTAAGGAGACGGGTTCTTGGGATCTGATCGGATTATGCAGTAAGGTAGACAAATGGGTAATTGCAATTGATAGTAAATAGCTGTAAATCAGTGAATAAGCTAGACTTTAGTGGAGATAAACTTTCTCTCAAACAGTTTACCCCGAATCAAATTGGTTTCTCTCGAACACCAATAAGCAGCAATTAAGAACAGCCTACGCTTTAGTCCATTCACTCTCTCAAGCCGAATGTGTGGAAAAGAGTTGAAGATTCACTCTCTCGAACTGATCCCATGACAACCCAATACCCACAGGCCATCAAATCAGTAATCTTGGCTTTAAAACCTCTGTCCCTCGACCAAGCCAAAAACACGAAGGTAGAGTTGCATTTGCAACTACAACCCTTTAGATTAAGCCACAATTACTGAATGAAATCACTTTCAAACAACATTGACACTATCAATTAACAATATCTAGCAGCTAAATCAACCTATAATCACACAATCACACCCCAAGAATTGGGGTTTTATCTAGACATCATAAAAAGATAGAAATTGTTACCAAATTGTGTTTGCATCGACTGTGTACGATTAATTTCGTCTTTCCAAAGGTCCAAATTGAAGAATCTTCAATACCCACTTTCAATTTATCAAAAATGGAAATCTTCAAAGCTAAGGAAGATATTGTCTCAAAACTTAGAGTTCTCCAACTTCAAAAAACTGACAAAAACTATTCTATAATGAAAACTGGATTGATAGATAGTAAACTAAGTATTTAAAAATGTATTTATAGTCTCCAAAAATGTGCTGCAAAGGACCATTCAGCGCAATAAGTCGGGATCGCCGATCCACTGGTGATCCGCCCTTTGGTCAATTTCATCACCTTTTTGCTTTGGCCTTCAACATCTTCAAGTTCTGTAACTTTAGGCGATCTAGCACTGCACCGCGGAACCGTTTGGCGACTCGCCGACTGCTCCTTTATATCACTGACTTGTTTTTCTCCTTTATGGCTTGGCACGCTGGAACTTAAAGCGAGATCATGGTCACTCGACGACTCGCCCAATGGGTTAGGCGATCATCAGGCCTTCTTTTCTTCGTTCTTTCGGTTGCCTTGTTACTTTTTGCTCATTAGTGTCCATGCTTTGTTCCTCAATCCAAATACCTGAAAATAAAGGATTTACATCAGTTATTGGCACAAAATATGCATTTGAGGACACTAAATCTATTAAAATAAAGCCCTAAATGAGTCCAAATCGTGGACTCATCAGATTGTTGCTTGAGTTGCCTTCCATGATGAGTAAGGATGAATTGAGGTTACTTCAAGAAGTATTCCTTATGTTGAAATGATCTATTATGTGCATTGATTATGCCTTATTACTTATGTTGTCTAACTCTTATGTTTATGTTGATGTTTTTGCAAGATATCATATTTAGTACATTCATGTACTAACGCATACTCTTCCCTACATTTCTTATCCAAGTATAGGGTTCAGCATTCACGACTCTCATCCCTGTGGCTAGGATCTATAGTAGAGGGAGGATTGAAGATCGGTGAGTCCACATAACATTCGAGGATTTGGCCACCATTTCCTTATGTTCTTTTGATTTTAAGTTTTGAACATTGTTGTATGGGTTGTGTCCCAAGAATATTTGTATTAGATGGTTTTGAGACAATTGTATAAGACTTCCTCTTAATTTTATAAAGACTGTGTTGTTGTTGAAAATGTTTTAAATTTTACCAATTTTCTATTATCTTGACTATGAAAGCTAAGTGGCTTATATGAGGTCTCTCGGGGTTTTGTATGCCATGTTACATCTAGGGGGTACCCCTGGGTCGTGATAAACTTGGTAATCAGAGCACAAGGTTTAGAAAGGTTCTAGGATGTCTCAAAACCACGTCTAGGAGAGTCTTGTTCATGAGTGTGAAGCGCACCACATGTATGAATGAGAAGCTACAAGATGTTTAGGAAACTTCATTTCTTCATTACTCTAAGTTGTGCGATAGAGTTTAACTCTATAAGGTCTCTCTCCTAATCCTTACCCGATGGTCTACATGATATGACTACTCAAATAGATTTTTCTAGCAGGGCTGAGGGAGAAGAGATTGGTCAAGGAGCTCCTTCTCAAGCTCCTCAAGCTTTGGTTGACCCTTTGGCAGAGCAAGTGACTAATGTGGAGTTTAGGACTATTTTTCAAGTGTTGGCTCAAGCCGTGACGGCCCAAGCCAATAGGGAAGTTGTGAATCTCGTGAACCTAATTATGGGTACGATGGCATCTAGAGTGAAAGGACTTCACTAGGATAAATCCTCCACAATTCTATGGTTCTAGGGTTGAGGAAGATCCTACAAAGTTCATTGATGAGGTTTACAGGGTCTTGACTATAATGGGAGTGACTCTCGCGGAAAAGGTGGAATTGGCCCCATATCAACTGAAAGGTGTTGCTCAAATTTGGCTCAACTAATGGAAGGAAGAAAGACTGGTAGATGCCGGTCCCTTAGAATGGTCAAGGTTTAAGTCCGGTTTTCTAGATAGGTTCTTTCCTCTTGAGATGAGGGAGGCAAAAGTGTTTGAGTTTGTTGATGAGTTCGAGATTTGGACTTATTTAGGGCTTTGTTTTGATAGTTTTAGTGTTCTCAAATGCCTAATTTGTGCTCGAATATGATGTTAAAATCTTGATTTTTAGGCATGTGGACTAAAAAGAAAAGCAAGGAACCAAACAGGTAAAAAGGAACAAAACAAGCTGAAGAAGTGGAGAAAAGCAATCCTGGTGATCGCCAAGACCACTCGGTGAACCGTCGAGTGGCTCTTCAGACCGCCCAAAGTTCTAGTGTGCCAGCATAGAGGGAAGAAACCAAATCGGTGATAGATATGGGCACTCGGTGAATCGTCGATCAGTTCCGCGACAACAAATTGGATCTCCCAAAGTTACAGGACCTGAGATGCTGAAGGCTAATGCAAAATGGTGATGGAATAGGACACTCGGCGGATCACTGATTGATTCGGTAAGGCGCGAATTAATCCGCCGAGTGGACTTTCAGGCTTAATTTTGGGAAACTATATATTGGATTTTAAAAGAAATTCTGAGGACTTCTCGGCCAGATATTAGAGTTCTCTCCCTGATATTACAGTTCCCCTTCTAGACTTAGAGTTTTCTCTGAATTTTTGAGTTCGAATTATACAATTTTGGAGGATATGGAAAGTGGGTCTTTGAATTTCATTCTCGAAAGTCATTTTAAAGTCTTGGAGACTCGTACCAATACCATGGCTAATGCATTTGGTAATCGTTTTTCTATTTTTATGATATGTGGCTATAACCCCAATTATTGGGGTGTGATTATGGGTTGAATTAGCTTATGGGTATTAATTATTACTAATTTCAATGCTATATTGAAGTGGTTTAATTATTAGTTATGTTTTAATCTATGAATTGTAGTTGCAAATGCAGTTCTAACTTTGAGTTCTTAGCTTGCTTGAGAAAGAGGTTTATGAACCAAAGCTTTTGATTAATGATTTGTAGGTATTGGGTTGAGGCGGGTTCAGCTCGAAAGAGTGAATCCTAAACCAACTCCTACCCATCTTGCTCGAGAGAGGATGTATTAACGTTGTGGGCCTTTTTTATTTGTTAAGCTTGTTGATGTTCAAGAGAAATCACTTGAATCGAAGTAGTTGCTCGAGAGAAAGCTATTTTAATTATAGCCCAACTTACCCACTGATATTTAGCTATTTATTAGTAGTTTCAATTACCCATATAGCGAAATTTTCCTATAATCAATCACATCCCAAGAATTCCTCTCTATATTGTTATTTCATTGTTGTTTAATCGCGTTGTAGTTGATACTTACAAACCAAAAACCCCATCTGACATTTGTGTCACCCTTTTTTTTTTTTTTTTTTTTTTAAAATGACCCTTGAGAGGGTCAGGGGCTGAGCAACACCCCCAGGCCTTATCATATATAAAATTCAAAAATATACAAGGAGGGGGACATATACCTTACCTCCAATCCTAAGGTGGGTCAAGAATCAACCTACCTCCTAAGGTTAGTCAACTCAACCCTATACAATAAGATGTAATATTAAACTAAGCACCTAGAGAGGACTCCTCTCTAATACAAAGTTACTAATAATACATAAATAAGGGAGACTCTCCCCTTACAAGAAGAGAATAATAGAACTAGGCCTAATCAAAATACTATACCTAACAATATAGTTAAATTCGATAAATGTATTTGCCTGAGTCAAATTGACAAGGAATTGTATGAATCTGTCTTACTGCACTTGGCACTCCT
>JAJOOE010003862.1:0-43270 GCA_036250405.1 Solanum raphanifolium
TATATATATATATATATATATATATATATATATATATATATATACTAAGCAAGTGGGAGAGGAATTTTAGGGATATTTTTTAAAAAATATTTAAAAAAAAATTAAATAGATAATTAGATAGATTTAGAGATTTTGTAGAAGTGAGTGTGTATTGAATTGTTTTTAAACCGCAAATTTAAATTTAAATATTAATTAGTAAAAATAATCTTATAATAAAATACATCAAAATTTCTAATTGGTTACTTAGTTTTTATATATTGAAAAATAATAATATAAAGAGTAGATTTTTATATAATAAAAATTACTTAGAGTTTTAAAATATTCAAGGAATGAAATGGAAACAAAAAAGTTCTTACAATTTTATTTTTATATAATAATATTTTCTTTACAATTTTGTGCATTGCATAAATATTTGTCACGATCCAAACCGAGTCATGAGTGACACCCACACCTACCCTCCTAGATTGGTGAACCAATGATTTTAACCCCAACCTATATCAATTGTTCAAATTACAGAAAGCAAACATAATGCGAAGCTCAACACTTATTAAAGTTTCAATAAGAAAAACCTCTAAAGTCTATTACATATTATTCCCAAAACCTGAAAGTCACCACATAAGGACATCTATTCTAAAAATACCAAGTCTAAGAGAATTAAAGACATCGAAATAAAAAAATAGGATAGTCTATGTCCGAAATTTAAGGACATCATGCCCTGACCGAGAGAATCCAACACGAGCTAGAAGGAGTAGCTCACCCTGAAATTTGATGACCTGGAGACTGGCTAGAGCTGAGGGCGAGTCGAAGTCGATGGTACACTTGTTGCACTCCACAAAAGAAAACGAAGAAAACACAAGTAGGGGTTAGTACAAGGAACATGTACTGAGTAGGTATCATCAGCCAACTCAAAATAGCAACTAATATGCAATGAATAATAGTATAAAATCAACTATGGCACTTAGCAAGTGGCAAGCAACAACCAATATGAACAAGTGACAACAACACCAAAGTAAGTACGAAATCGATCAACAATTTCAAGAACACACACGAGGGCTCATGCCTCCACACCAAGGTCTTTTGGGAACTGAGTTCTTTGAGATTGAGTATATTTATTTGTTTTAATATGTTTTCTTTTAACATTACCGTGCCGGAAAGTGACACCTGATCCAATAATATTCCGGCTCATGGCACCCGATTCAATATATCGTGTTGGAAGGTGGCACCCGATCCAATATATCATGTCGGAACGTGACACCCGATATAATAATATCACTAATATCATTTGTTATCACCTCTTTCACTTCATTAACAATATTTCATTAAGCCTTCTTTATTCAAGGCATCACTTCGATAGAGAAAGTTCAAGATTATGAATTTCACAGTCTCAAGATTTCAGACCAATCACAACACCACATAAATCATCCAAAGCACAACCACCTAGCACATATAAAAATTCACAATATCACTCAATTACAATTAATTTCTATTAAGAGTCTATTATATTTCTAACGCCTCTGAGTTTGCTAATTTTTGAGCTCGTATAAGGGAGATATGCCCGTTTGAAATCGGGCTGTCTTGATAAGGAAAGCCACCAGAATTCAAGAGGGGTATTTTGGTCTTTTCAATATCCAATTAGTATATTTCATTTTTAGTAATTAATTAGGGGTCTAAACTGATTTGGTTCAGTTTACGCATTCAAAATTAACGCTAGGGCTTTGAGAGAAGAGAAAAGAGGAGAAAAGCCAAGGTTTCGTCGCGTTCTTGAGATTTCGCTTGCGGATTTCGCCAAGGGTTAATTCCTAAGAGGTATATGAGTTCACATAGCGTTGAGTTCATTCACTTATGCGCCAATCATATTGAAATTCAGTGTATTTACATTATTGAAAGTAGAGTATTTGAGTTCTTGTTGAATTTTGTTGAAGTTTCGTTTGAATCTTGATTGTTGGGATTTGGAGTAGTTCTTGAGATGATTTTATGAGATTTAAGGTTGTTTTTAGATTATATTCTTGTGTATTATGGTTGGGTATACGAATCTAAGTGTTTTTGGAAGTAACCATTCGAATCTAGACGAATTTGGGTCGAAAAACGAACAAGAAAAATTTGTCGGGTTACTGGGCAAGGGATGGCACACCGTGCCACTCAGTGCGCCATCATGAGGACTCTTTAGGATGGGCTCTGGGGTGCCGCTCCACTCAGTGCGTCCCAACCCAGGTTTTGTAGTTAGGGCTCTGGTGCCCTGCGCCACTCAGTACGCTATGGTCACCAAGTCTTTTACCCTTTCCCACTTCTTTCCATTTGAGTTCCCTCAAGTCATACCTATGTTTTTATCCATAACATGAGATCATAACCCTTGAATCGATAATTCAAATTCAAGATAGAGCTAATAGTCAAGTCAAGAGATTTCTTAGAGTCTTTTCAAAAGTCTTTTACAATTGTTTTGAACTTGTTTTAAGACTTAAGAATTGAGTTTGAGAAAGAGTAGAGCAAAGTTCATTGTCTTTAAAATGATGTATGAGGACTAAGTACTCCCAAAAAGCAAATGTTTTCACATTTACGGTGAGAGGAAACACCATTTTCCAAATGAGTTTTCCTAAGTAGTTTTGAGTTCCATCTCTTTTAAGAGATAAATTTTTGAGTAATAACCTCAAACCACAGATAAATAGTTATGTTTTTAGACATATGTGTTGAGTATATTTTGGAAGTAGTATTGAGCACCGATATGGAGACGAGTTCATAATAACTCAAATCTCCATAAACCATGTAGCCAACGTGGGTAGAAATGGTCATACTTTTTAGATGATTCATTAGTGCTTTCTAGCATACACTAGTTGATCCACTTAGTTGAGGCGTTCTATATCCCGTCAAGTTATAGGACAACTCTTGCGGTGTGGGGGAGACGTTGTATCACCACATACCTCATAGTGATGGTTGTCGGTTAGAGAATCTCTCAAACAGAGTTATTTTTGTATTCTTATATACAACTGAGATATTATGGTATTTTCCAATACTTTAAAATGTTATCTACTGTTTTAAATGCTTTATATAAACTTCATCATTAATGTTGTTTATTTCTACATTGAGTTTAGTATCCATGAGTTGAGTAAAGCTGAGGTAAGTGTTTCTTTCAGATTTTAGTTCAAGTTTATGTCATGTTTAGTTTTCCCTTCATAAGCTCGTACATTCAATTTATTGATGCCATTTGGCCTGCATCGTTTTATACGATGCAGGATACAGGTAACCAGGATGAGCATCCAGCGATTCATTGATCCAGTTGAGCATTTAGGAGTCATTTGGTGAGCCTACTTGCTTTCCGGAGGATCCCTTTTGATTGCTTTGTTATTTCAGTTGTTAGGATGACTGAAGGTCTTGTCCCGATATCCCTGATAGTATTAGAGGATTCATAGACATTTAGACATTAGTAGTTCATTAGTCTTATGCATTTCAGTTGTTTCGTTATAAGACTTGAGTTCCCTTATTGGACAGTGAATGTTTCCTTTACAACATTCTAAGTTATTTCATGAGCTTATATTTGTTGAGTTAAGTCTTCCACTGAGTAGTAAGCCATGACAAGGGTTCACTTGGGGCCAACGATGGTTTTCGAGTGCCAGTCCCGCCTAGGGTGTAGGCTCGGGGTGTGACAAACTTGGTATCAGAGCACATAGTTCAAGAGTCCTTAGGGATTCTATGAAGTCGTGTCTGTAGAGTCCTAGTTATTGATGTGAAGCACTCCGCATCTATAATTAGGTGGCTGCAATATTTAGGAACTATCTCACTTCTTTTATACTCATTTTGTGCGATAGAGTATATCTCTATCAAACTTTCTTTCTAACTCGTGCTTGTGTGTATCTTTCAAATCATGCCTTGATATGTCCATACTTACACTTCAAATAAGAAGTGTAAACGGTCGAAGTCAATTTACAGAACTCAACTAGAGTTGAGGTCGATCCCACAAAGAATTTCTTTACATATAAGGTCTCACTACCGCATTTATTCGAATGTTGTTATTATCTCCTAGACAAATAACAAATGAAATTAAATTGGGCATGGTTGAATTGTTATAATTACCAAAACTTGCAGTCAAAATCCAGGCTCAAGACTAACAAACTATTTCGTTGTAAGATTGATTCAATTAATTAAGAGAAACCAGGATTGTGTTCACCATAACATTAGTTCTAGTGTTCTCCCGTAATTTGAGTGTCAGGCAAATCAATGTTTACAGAATCCTTGCAAGTTAAATTTATCTAACGCTTCTCAGCCTAATTAGGTAATGATCACTCATGCTCTCTCGACCTTAGAGTGTTACTAACATTGAACCTCGCTTGAAATGATATGGTGTTAAAGATCTTTTCTCTCGAACTCAAGCTTTAACTCCAATTTGTTAATTTAATCCAGCTTTTTCCTAACTGGTATTTTTCTCTCGAACAAATACCAGATACATGCTCGTCTAATGTATGCACTCACTAGAATAAAATGATATTGAAAGCTAAACACTACAGGCTGTACACACAGACTGCCTTTTACTCGTTTTATGGAATCGTAACTAGAATATAGTCATAGATCCCACAACCCCAGTCGTGGTATTTAGCCACTCATGCTTTCACATAAACAATAAGTAATTAGGGATGAAAACATATTGAGAAAGACTTACGAAAATAATTAGCAAATCAACAACCACTTTGATAATCTAATAGTCTGAATCCGAATTTCCAACTGATAACAATAATAAAAAATCCAAATATCGGAAGCTAAAAGTAATACTGTGTTCTTAGTCGTAAAATGTAAGATAATGAATAATAATGCAAAAATGACCTAAAGTAGTTCAAAATAGAATGTTTAAAATGAGTCCTAGTCGAACTAGGACTGAAATGTCGGATAGCTCTACGGCCACTTCTACAGTTCGTAGAGGGCTTCACAGGCCGTGAATCCCTCCGTGATTTTCCTTTTAACTTTCCCAAAGGTTGGGTCTTCAATTCCTTTGATGAGTCCACAAATTGGACTCATTTAGGGCTTTATTTTAATGGAAATAGTGTCCTTGAATGCTTGTTCTATCTCAATACCTGATTAAAATACAGAAGTTTCAGGTATTTGAAGTTTTAGTGGAAGCATGGACACTTAGGCGCAAAACGGAGAAAATAGGGCTGAAAAGAACAAGAAATGGAATCCTTTGGATCGCTGAGTTTAACTTGGAAAGTTGCTGAAATGACATGAACCGCCCTTTGTTCCAGTACGTGAAGCCTTGAAGGAAGTGGATCAAAAGGAGAGGAAATGAGTAGTCGGCGAGTCGCTGATCAGTTCCGTGAAGCAGTACTGTACTGCCCAATGATCCAAAATGCGAGAATGCTAAAGGCAAGACACTGAAGGCGATGAGATGACCAAAAGGCGGATCGCCGAGTTCATCGGCGATCTCGACTAATGTCGCCGAACAATCTTCCGCAGCACAATCTGTGAAAACTATAAATACTAGTTAGAATTGTTGTCTTAAAAAAGGATATTGGAGGGTGGAACAATTATTATTATTATTTTCACTTTAGAACAGACTTTAGCTGATATTTTTCTCTCAAGTTTGGAGAGGGTTTTGTGGAGACTTGAAGAAAGGAGTTCTTCTTCCCCAAGTTTGAAGTGGGTCTTCTCTATTCATTTACCTTTGCTTAATTTAAGGTTTAATTTCTTATACCCAGGTTATTTCATTATCATGTTAGGTATAATTTCTTATTTCTTGATATGTGGCTAAAAACTCCCATTCTTGGGGTGTGAATTAGCAAATATGGGTTGATATTCTTGTTGGGTCTTACTTGCTGATACGTTAAATGTATTTTAATAGTGATTTCACCTAGTGGTTGTGGTTTAATCTAAAGGGTTTGTAGTTTCGAATACAAAGCCACCCATGTGTTTTAGACTTGCCCGAGAGGGAGGTCACGAAACCAAAGCCACTAGATTGATGGCCTAAGGAGTGGGTCGACATGACGTTCATCCCGAGAGGGTGAACCCTAGTCCCATATCCTAACACTCAGCTTGAGAGAGTGAGTGGGGTAAAGCGTAGGCTGGTCTTCATGCGGTAAATGGGTGTCCGAGAGGAACGCATTTGAAACGGCGTAAGTTGCCCGAGAGGGAACTTATTTCCATTTAAAGCTTAGCCTTGTCACTATTGTCTTGCAAATTTCCTATTGAAAGCATGTAAACAACAATTTATCTCAACAGGTATTGCGGTCACATCCCAACAACCTTTCCCCATACTTGATTTTCGTGTTTATTCTGCTGTTTTATCGCTTGTTACAAAATCCCCATTTGGTATTTGACACTTTCGTGCCACCCCCTTTTATTTACTATGTTTTTGTTCGTTAATTACTTTAGCTATGACTAGTTAGAATGTAAATTCTATTTTTTTTTATCAATTCTCAAAACCGCTCCCTTGGGACACGACCCCAACCCTTGGTTGGTTTAATATATTATTGATGATCATAGACACTCATACCGTAGGATAGTGTCATTGGTCACGATAAGCATCAAAATGGCGCCGCTGCCGGGGAGTGGTGTTATTTGAGAATTTTTAGTTCACTAGAATTTCCGTCTTATTAATCATAGTTTACTAACTTAACTTGTAGTTTTTTATGTAAGCAGAGGAAGTGAGAATGGCGAGCAACACTCGGGAGCTAATGGATTTTCTTCCATTAGAGGTAATGATATTTCGGGAGCGTATCCTCACCTTCAAGCAATTGGAGGGTGAACAGATCCACAAGTTATGGGCAAGGTTTAATGAACTGATCAATCAATGCCCAAATCATGACATTCCTGACATAGCTCTTCTTGACTGTTTCTACATAGGTCTTGGTCCTAGAAACAAGAGGTTGGTCGACCAACTCATTTTGGGAGGCATTACAAAACAACCATATGTGATAGCAGCTCACTTGCTTAATCCAATGGTTGAAAGGAACCAAGAAGTGGAAAAGGACTTCATGTTAGCCGCCCTAATGGCTCAGATGGATGAGTTGGCTAAAAAGATGGCGAAGATTGAAATCCAGTATAAAAGGAAGGATAAATACATCCCTCCTCATGAGAGAAGAAGTCTCAAGGACAATGAGGTTAAACGCCTTGAGGGAATGCTCTCAATCATTCTCCATAAGGTGACTGAGCAAGATAGAGAGCTGAAAGGAATGAAGCGGATGATTTGGTCTAATTCCAGAGCTGTCTAGCTGCTAGAGAACCTTATGGGCTATGCATCGCACGATCTCCACCTGCAACAAAATAGGGGGTTGCCTAGTAATACCATGGCTAACCCCAAAAATGAAGTTTGAGTGTTGACTTGCGTCATGCCACGACGTTAACTAAGGCGCTGTTTGGGAGGCAACCCAAAACCTTTACGATCTTTAGTTTTATTCTAGAAATAATGGTGTATTAATTTCGCAGGAAAAAATGTGGATTGGTAATTGATAGTCCCACTTGGTGAGCAACCAAACTATTCGGTGACTTCGATTTAGACCACTGACAAATTCAAGAACCCAGCTACAGTCTGTAACAATCGGCGGTGAGGGTAATCACTTGGCGTAACGTTGAATCATTTAGCGGTACAAACTAATATCGCCGAATGAGCAACAACTGGACAGTATTTAAAGGCCAATAGTTTCAAAAATGGAAAAATGTTCATTTTCTACTCAATTTCTACTGTCGAAAAACTGCACCTAGTAAGTAATTTTCATTATCTCTACACTCCTGGTATTTTAGTTGTCGATTAGTGCTAAAGCGTGGGATTACATTACTTCCTAGCATTTCAACACAGTTCAAGCATCATAAAAGGTTGGTTTCTCCCAAATCCCAAAACTACTAAAATTTTGTTCTCTTATTAAATTAAAACTAGTTGGGTTGACATGTGCTAGGCCTCTTTCTGATAAACCCATCTTGTCTAAATACTATATTCGATATGAGAATCGTGCCTAATTAATCTCAATTTTTGAAATCCCTTTTTGCTTGTGCATGAAATGATTTGAGTTTTGGGTGGATGAATGTCATGGGTCTTATTTTAATCTCGCTAGTGCAACTGTAAATTGTATTTTGGGTGTTTGCGAGGTCGAATTCGATTTAGAAAAAGGCACGTTAGGTTGTTTAGTGAACTGGGTCGGATTCGTCAAATAACTAGGCGGTTCGCCTAAAAGTGGCTTAGATCGCCCTCTGTCTGCACTCCTGAATCTTTTGTTGCACTGTAACTTTCTGCGAACAAATCCTTGATCATCGAAAGTAGTCTGCGATTCGCAGATGGAACTTTCTCATTGCCGACTAATGAAGGCTTTTAGGACAGGATCTTAGGCGAGCTCGACCCAAGTCGCCAAAGAGGATTGGCGATTCGTCGATGAGTTCGGCGAATCTGTCTACCACTAAAAGTCTGCACCGCTGGTTTAATTTCATTCTTACTCTAACTTAATCCTGATTGATTGCAGACATGGCCAGACTCAAATTTACAGGAAGTAGCAAGCCAACCCAAAGCAAGAAAAAAGGGATAACAATTAACGGGGATACAGTTGCATCCAAAAGCAAGGTTGCACAACGTTTTAACACTGGTAGAAAAGGCAAGGGCAAGGACAAAACCGTTGAGCTATCAGATGCAAGCTTCGATAGCGCTGGTTTTGACACCAACGACCCAACACCATATGATAGTTAGAGTATGAGTTCAGGCGAAGAAGAATTGAGAGAAGCATGGAGGAATGAGTTACGATCCAAACAGATTAATGACCCATCGCGAATCAGAAATCCTCGATCCACCGCTCAAACTCCTCCAGCTTCAGAACAGGCAATGGTACTGGCACCTTCCGTACAAGGCAACCCACCTAGATCATCGAATAAATTAAAGTTTGATGGATAAAGAACGATCATTGAAGAGAAATGGTTGTCCATAAATGGAGTGATTGATAGGTATCCCGAGATAATGGAGTGCCTGAAATATCACAAATTTCAAGTTTTCACAAAACCACGTGGCTCTTATATACCAAGCTGGGTCAGAGAGTTTTATAGTGCATACAGTGCATTAGTACCTCAGTGGAAGAGACTAGTCGCGTCTTTCAAAGCAGTTGACTACGTGGTTATCAGAGGAAGGAAAGTAGTGTGTGACAGTGAGGCTATCAACATAGCCTTGGGCATGTCCACTAAGATTGATGATCACTGTCAGCACCTGATTAGAACAAATCAACTGGATGCGATGAACAGTGGTTGGCCCTACTAATCTCAGATGATGACACTCCGAAATGGCTAGCAGAAGGAACCCCAATTGAAAAGAAAGATCTGAACGTAACTGCAAGATACTGGTTTGGGTTTATCAGCAGTTCCATCATGCCGTCACAGAACGAATCAATCATTCACCTCGCTAAAGCAGCCTGTCTTGGATGCATCATAGAGAAAACCAGTTTCAATCTGGGAACTATCATTACTTCTGAAATACATATGCGTGCAAAGCAAAGTCAGACATCTTTCCCTTTTTCGGTACTAATCACTGCATTGTGCATAAATGCCTGAGTACCTCTGAATTGCAATGAGGATGTAGAAGTGATGCCCACAGCCTCTACCAACATCCGATAGATCGAAGCTGAATATCTTAAGGATCAAGCAGAAAAGAAGCAGATTGAAGTGGCGACCACTAGATCCACACCTACAGAAGCACTTCTGCTCACTCCATCTCTTGGACCTTCATGTATATCCATTACCACAGTTACTTCCACTGACACTCCACGTTCCGCTGCTGCTATTTCCAGGCCCTCACTCACCCACGCTTCCCTAATTCGGATAGGACAAATGGCACTGTCGATCACCGAGCTGCTTGTTTAGAAGCATTTGTTCCAGGCATGATCCAAAAGGCTCTAACTAATGTTGTGACACCCCTGAACACTACCATTGATGCCCTAGCGGCTAGAATAGTTGTGCGTGAGCACAATCAAGGGCCCACTAGTGAGATAATAGTTCTAAAAGCGGCCATTGATGAACTGCAAAAAGATGTGAACCACTTGAAGGCCACCGATGTGACCATGGTCTTTGGAACAGTGGAAATTCCCGCAATGCCTGAGAGGCCTCAGACTACTATTGGATATGGGGACAGCGCAGAGCAGACAGAAGACCCTGAAGCAGAAGTAGAGACTGATGAAGAGATGTTTGAAGGAGCTGCAGCAGACGACATAGCAGAGACTGAAGAAATCATGATAGATGCTGTTGTACAGGCATCCTTGGCCAAAGCTCCTGCCATTGGATTCAGTGGCGCCGGTCATTCTGGAGGTTACCCCCAGCATTGAAACCCAGACATATGATTTGATCAAGTAGCCAGGATCACCTCTTTATCTCCCTCTCTGTCTTTCTTTACTCTACCTTTTGGATTTGTTGTTATTTCTATTTGAGGACAAATGCTTTTATTTGTGGTGGGGTGAGGCCCACCTTTGTTTGTTATTTGGATATTTGGGCTGTCTATTTTAAGTTGTGTTTTAAATACTGCTTTTATGTGGATGTTTGAGCTTATGGCTCCTGTTCTTTTAATTGCAAAATAATTTTGATCCTTTTGAAAAAATTTCGCCACCTCTTGTGTTGAAAGTGGCCGTTCTTTTGCAAAAATTTAAGTCTCGGTTTTGATCAATACCGATGACTTGAATAGTTCTCTCAATTGAACAAACATAAATGCACGGCTACGACGAGGCCAAATGAAGCTACATAGACAATATGTGCACTCTTTGCATCTCGTTGTGACTAGCCATTTATCGAATTGATTTTCTTGTGAGGACCATTGCACATTAGCAAACGTGTCTAGTCTTGTTTGACTGAAGTATCAATGCCTTGTGTGATTAGCTTACTTTG
Source organism: Solanum raphanifolium (assembly GCA_036250405.1). NCBI lineage: Eukaryota > Viridiplantae > Streptophyta > Magnoliopsida > Solanales > Solanaceae > Solanum > Solanum raphanifolium. Next base: position 10,819 of record JAJOOE010003862.1, read on the forward strand.
AACCATGTATGAATAAACGTAGAATTTGCCCGGTTAGTCTGATTGATTTAGAAAGGTATACTCTTGAGATGATCTTAGGTCATTTTAAAGAGTGTGAGCCAATTTGACATATACCTCTTTTTGTGACCTACCTGTGAGCGTGTGAAACTCTTTTGAACACCTTTGAGCCTTACCTTTCTTTGGAAGAACCTTGATAAACCCTAGACCTTATTTGATCTGCTACCTATAATCCTCTTGTAGCGAATAGCCAACTTAGGCCAAAAGCCTATGTTGGAGGTGTGGTGAAAGGAAAAAGGAGAAGTCAAGAAATGCAAGAAAGTCCCCCTTAACCCATGGTATTGCATAAAAATGGAACCCCTTCAATTCAATTCAAAAAACAAAACATATAAAATAAAAAAAATTAAAAAAATAAAAGAATAATAATAAAAAATAATAATATATATATATATATATATAAAATGTGGAATAAAGTACGAAGGGAATCTAGTTTCAAGCAATCAATGGAGGAGAATAAAACAAAAAATGGTGACTTAGAAGCACTAGAAAAAGAATTGATAAAGGAAAAGAAGGGAATGCCTTGAGAATGCCACAACTCACGAGGAAAAAGTCACTAAGCCTAAATGACCATACCTTTGCACTCAGCCCCGTTACAAGCCTCAGAAAGACCTTTTTGATCTTGAGTAAGTTGGATCGAAAGTCAATTGGAAAATAAGGGCAAACCTATGGGTGAAAACATGCATTGTGTTCCTCTTTTTGAGTGTGAGCGTTGTATCTGATTCCTGATCTTAACTTGACTCATATCTGTGTGTGAATATGGAATCATTCTTTGTGCGAGGGCATTTAGATATTTTTGTTGAGCTTGAACTTACACAAGTAGCAAGAATTGAGAGCATGAGAATCTTTGGTGATGGTGTGTCACAATTTGAATCTTTGAGTACACAATTGATCCTTGCATAAGTAAATTGAGTCTTTTTGTGTGTATTCATGATTTTGTCTTGTGTAGCACTGTTTGAGACTCCCTTTTTGAACGGTTGAACTTGAGTTTGCTTGATCACAAGCAACAGTTTAAGTTGGGGGTGTTGATGAATCCACAAATTGGACTCATTAAGGGCTTTATTTTAATGGAAATAGTGTCCTTCAATGCTTGTTCTATCTCAATACCTGATTAAAATGCTGAAGTTTCAGGTATTTGAAGTTTTAGTGGAAACATGGACACTGAGGCAAGACAAAAGGAAGTGGATCAAAAGGCGAGGAAAGGAGCAGTCGGCGAGTCGCCGATCAGTTCCGCGAAGAGGTACTATTCCTCCCAATGATCCAAAATGCGAGGATGCTAAAAGAAAGAAACTGAATAGGATGAGATGACCAAAATGTGGATCGTCGAGTTCATCGGCGACCTCGACTAATGTCGCCGAACAATCCTCCGCAACACAATCTGTGAAAACTATAAATACTAGTTAGAATTGTTGTCTTAAAAAAAGGATATTGGAGTGTGGAACAATTATTATTATTATTTTCACTTTAGAACAGATTTTAGCTGATATTTTTCTCTCAAGTTTGGAGAGGGTTTTGTGGAGACTTGAAGAAAGGAGTTCTTCTTCCCCAAGTTGCAAGTGGGTCTTTTCTATTCATTTTTCTTTTTAAGGTTTAATTTCTTATACCCAGTTGATTTCATTATCATGTTAGGTATAATTTCTTATTTCTTGATGTGTGGCTAAAAATCCCCATTTTTGGGGTGTGATTTATCAAATATGGGTTGATATTCTTGTTGGGTCTTGCTTGGTGATAGGTTAAATGTATTTTAATGGTGATTTCACCTAGTGGTTGTGGTTTAATCTAAAGGGTTTGTATTTGCAAATACAAAACCACCCATGTGTTTTCGGCTTGCTCGAGATGGAGGTCGCGAAACCAAAACCACTAGATTGATAGCCTAAGGAGTGAGTCGACATGAGGTTCATCCCGAGAGGGTGAACCCTAGTCCCATATCCTAACACTCAGCTCGATAGAGTGAGTGGGGTAAGGCGTAGGCTGGTCTTCATGCGGCAAATGGGTGTCCGAGAGGAACGCATTTGAAATTGGGTAAGTTGCCCGAGAGTGAACTTATTTCCATTTAAAGCTTAGCCTAGTAAATATTGTGTTGCAAATTTCCTATTGAAAACATGTACCCAACTATTTATCTCAACACCATTACCAAAGATTTTTATGCTCGCAATACTTGCTACTTGTGAAAGTTCAAGCTCAACAAAAAGTATCTAAATACCCTCACATAAAGAATGATTCCATATTCACACACATAGGTTAATCAATTCAGGATCAGGAATCAGATGCAACGCTCACACTCAAAAAGAGGAACACAATGCATGTTTTCACCCATACGCTTGCCCTTATTTTCTAATTGATCTTTGGTTCAGCTCACTCAAGATCAAAAAGGTCTTTCTAAGGCTTGTAATGGGGCTGAGTGCAAAGGTATGGTCATTTAGGCTTAGTGACTTTTCATCCTCGTGAATGTGGTGTTCTCAAGGCATTCCCTTCTTTTTCTTTATCAATTGTTTTTCTAGTGCTTCTAAGTCATCTTTTTATTCGCCTCCATGGATTGTTTGGAAACCTGATTTCTTTGGTACTTTAGTCCACAACTTTTTCTTTTTCATTCTTTTCTTTTCTTTTTCTTTTCCTTTTTTTTTATATATGAAGGGTTTCCATTTTTCTGCAACACCATGGGTTAATGGAGACTTTTCTTGCACTTCTTGACTTCTCCTTTTCCTTTTCACCACACCCCGAACTTAGGCTTTTGGTCTAAGTTGGTTATTCACTAAATCACAAATCAACAGGATTATAGGTAGTGGATCAAGTAAGGTCTAGGGTTCATCAAGGTTCTTCCAAAGTAAGGCTCAAAGGGTGTTCAAGAATGTTTCACACACTCACGGGTAGGCCACAAAAGAGATATATGTCAAATTGGCTCACACTCTTCAAAAGTTGCCTAAGATCATCGCAAGAGCACACCTTACTAAATCAATCAGACTAACAGGAAAAATTCTAGGTTTATTCACGCAAGGTTCAAAGTAAGCTCATCCCACAAGGCATCAACACTTAAGTCAAATAAGACTACACAATTTAGCTAGTGTGCAACGGTCATCACAAGAGAATCAATTTGATACATGGCTAATCACAACGAGATGGAAAGAGTTCACATATTGTCTATGCACCTTCATTTTGCCTCATCGTAGCCGCACATTCATGTTTGTTCGATTATGAGAACTATTCAAGTCATTCTTATTGATCAAAACCGATACTTGAATTTGCTAAAGAACAATCACATTCAACACATACAAGAGGTGGAAAAAAACTTTCGGAAGGGTAAAAAATCATATACAATTAAAAGCAAGGAGCCACAAGCTCAAACCTTCCACAAAAAGTAGTGTATAATACAATTTAAGCTAAAAAACCAATATATAAACAAAACAAGAGTCATAATCAGCACACAAAAGGTGGGCCTCACCCCACCACAAATAAAAACCATTTGTCCTCAAATGCAAATGAAGTAAAGTATCCAAAAGTGAAAGAAAGTAAGACAAAGAGGGCAGTAAAGAAAAGATCATGTCTATGCAGTCTCTCCATCTGTCTGGGCCTTAGTGCCCGGTGCAACAGTTTGTACTTGGGCATCAGTGCCCAGGGTCACCTCAGGAGGAACAGTAGTACCAGATCCACCAGGAGCTGCCACAGGTGTATCCACCAAAAAGTTTCGCACGACTACATAAAATCCCCGATCCATGAAGGGATATAGGAGCCTCGGGAAATAGTCTCCCTATCAGAAATAGGCCTCTTGCCCTTGCCTTTATTTTCTAGATGGAGGTTCTTGTCTTCTCTTCTTGGGAGGATTTTACCCCTTTTCATTTGTTGTGATATCCCATGCTCTTTTCGGGGTGGCATGACAATATTGGTCTTTACCATATCTCGGGATACTTAGACTTCTCCCTACTAAACTCAACAACATGCAAGCACAACCCCACAAGATTTAACCAATTTTAAGGCACAAAAATATAGGATTTTAATAATATAAACACTATGGGCAAGATTTTCACAGGCAGAAGCAAAAACAGTTAAGATCAGAGAGGCCCAACACACATCACTAAGATAAGATCATTCCAAATGAGTACAAAATTGCTAAAAATAAATTCGGGGTTCGGAAAACCAACCTTAGATGCCGATTAAAATACTTTTGAAATGCTAGGCGGCAATGTAATCTAAATACGAGCACAAATAATGACTAAAATACTCTAAAATTGCAAAATTATATAAACTAGAGTGCGGGTGTGAGTTGGGGAAGATAAAAAGTGAGGGAAAGTGAAAGATTTTGAAACTTTTAAACCTTTGGCCTTAAAACCGTCCAGTTCTCCCCAGTTGGCGACGTTAATTGTGCTCGCCGACACACTCGGTGATCCGCCGAGTGGTCACTTACCTCGTTGAGCCTTATAAGACCTCCAGTTAATGTAGGGATCCAAACGGCGGACTATATCGCGATCGTCGACCTGGTTGGCGATTCGCCGAGCTTCTCCTGGGCTCGTCGAGTTTTACAGACTCTAATTTAAAGATGTCTTGAGTCAAACGGTGGATTAGGTTGGGCTCGCCGACCTCCTCGACGATGCATTGACTGGACTATTTACTCACCAACCTGTACTTTTCAACACTTTCCACACTTTAACCTGCACAATCAACACACCATTATTTACCAAAATAAAAATAAAGCAATAAAAAGGTCTTGGGTTGCCTCCCAAGCAGTGCCTTAGTTAACGTAATGGCACGATGCAAGTCAACATTTGAACTCCAGTAGTGGGGTTTGCCTTCTCTTCATAAGGCAGTCCTTCTTTTGACTCTTGCTGCAGTAGGGTAGTAAACCTTTCCCACAACTCATAAATGGCTTCACCCTCCAATTGCTTGAAATTTAGGATGTTATCCCTAAAAATCATCAATCTCAAAGGAGGGTGATCCATTGTGTCACTGTTGCTACAAAAAATGCTTAATTTTTTTGTTCCAAACAGCAACACAGAAACCAAAACTAAAAATTAGGTAAGTTCAACTATAATTAACAAGAACAAAATTCAACTTAACTAAAAATTCTCAACTAACATCACTCCCCGGCAGCGGTGCCATTTTGATGCTTATCGTGACCAATGACACTAACTTACGGTTCGAGTGTCGACGGTCATCAATAATATAGTAACCCAACCAAGGGTTGGGGTCGTGTCCCAAGGAAGTGGTAGTAAAAATAGTAGTTAGGCTAGAATTTTGTTCTAGTTAACTGTAGTTTGAGAAATTATCGAATAAAAACAAAGTAAATTCAAGTGGGTGACACCAAAGTGTCAAATATCAATGGGGGTTTGTCACAAGTATAGCTAAAACAACAAAAATAAAGAGATAATTCAAGTATGGGGAGAAGTTATTGGGGTGTGACCGCAATACAAGTTGAGATAAATCATTGGGTACATGCTTTAGATAGGAAATTTGCAAGATAATAGTGACTAGGCTAAGCTTTAGATGGAAATAAGTTCCCTCTCGGGCAACTTACCTCGTTTCAAATGCGTTCCTCTCTAACACCCATTTGCTGCGTGAAAGCCAGCCTACGCCTTACCCCACTCACTCTCTCGAGCTAAGTGTTAGGATATGGGACTAGGGCTCACCCTCTCGGGCTGAACCTCATGTCGACCCACTCCTTAGGCCATCAGTCTAGCGGTATTGGTTTAGCGACCTCTCTCTCGGGCAAGCTGAAAACACATGGGTGGTTTTGTATTTGCAACTACAAACCCATTGAATTAAACCACAACCACTAGGTGAAATCATCATTAAAATACATCTAACCTATCAGCAAGCAAGACCCAACAACATTATCAACACATATCACACCCCAAGAATGGGAGTTTTTAGCCACACATCAAGAAATAAAAAAATACACCTAAAATGATACTAAAATCAAATGGGTATAAGGAATTAAACCTTGATTTAAGCAAAGGAAGAAGAATGGAGAAGACCCACTTCCAAGTTGGGGAAGATGAAATCCTTCTTTCTTCAAGTCTCCAAAAAAAAACCCATTCCAAACTTGAGAGAAAATATCCAAAAAGTACTATTCTATTCTTTAAATTATAATAATGGTTCGAATCCTCTAAAAATTAATAAATATTTTAGTATTTGTAGACTTCAGAAAATAGTGCTGGCAGATCGCTCGACGAGTTTAGTTGGAATCGCCGATTAACTCGACGATTCGCCCTTTGGTGTAGTCATCACCGTCTTGCACTAGCCTTCAGCATCATCATGCTCTGTGTCATTGGGTGACATAGTACCGCTTCGTTGAAATATTCGGTGAAGCACCGACTGCTCCTTTCATCGCCTTTTTGATCCTGCTCCTTCAGGGCTTCGCGTACTGGAACAAAGGGCAGAGTTCGTCCCTTCGGTGAATCGACAAGCGTGCTTGGCGATGCTCAGGGTTCAGCTACTTCGTTCTTTTCAGCCTTTTTGTTCCTTTTTGTGCCTAAGTGTCCATGCTTCCACTAAAACGTCAAATACCTGAAACTTAAGAGTTTTCATAAGATATTGAGACAAAATAAGCATTTGAGGACACTATTTCTACCAAAATAAAGCCCTAAATGAGTCCATTTTGTGGACTCATCAACGCTACGTTTCTATATGTGAATTTTGGCTTGTGTTTGTGGCATTCCTAGGCCATATTGTTTCCTGTGATGGAATTCGAGTTGATACTCAGAAGATAGAGGCAATGCAGAATTGGCCTAGACCTACGTATCCAACTGACATTAGGAGTTTCTTGGGATTAGTTAGCTATTATAGAAGGTTTATGGAGGGGTTCTCATCTATTTCATCCCCGTTGACTATGTTGACTCAGAAAATAGTTTAGTTTAAATAGTCTGAAGCTTGTGAGAAAAGTTTTTAGGAATTGAAAAAACGGTTGACTACTTCCCAGTATTGGCCTTACTGGAAGGTGCACAAGGTTTTGTGGTATATTGTGATGCGTCCAGAGTCAGTTTGGGTTGTGTGTTAATGCAGAATGGCAAGGTTATAGCTTATGCATTCAGAAAACTTAAGATTCACGAGAGGAATTACCCAAACCATGATCTAGTGTTGGCTGCGGTAGTATTCGCGATGAATATATGGCTCACTATCTTTATAGTGTTCATATAGATGTGTTCACCGATCACAAGAGTCTTCACTATGTGTTTAGTGTGAAAGAGCTTAATCTCAAACAGAGAAGGTGGTTAGAGTTACTCAAGGGTTATGATATGAGTATTCATTATCACCCAGGTAAGGCTAATGTTGTTACTAATGCCTTGAGAAAATTGTCTATGGGTAGTACTTCCCATTGTGAGCAAGACAGGAAAGAGTTATCTAAAGATGTGCACAAACTTACGCGAGTAGGAGTTCGTTTAATGGATTCCAATGAAGGAGGAGTAATGGTGATGAATGGGGCTGAATCATCATTAGTGTTTGAAGTTAAAGAGAAACAATACCATGATCCTATATTTCTTGAATTGAAGGCAAATGTTCATAAGAAAAAAATGATGGCTTTTGAACAAGGGGGAGATGGTGTATTGAGGTATCAAGGTAGATTGTGTGTACCAAATGTGGATGAACTCCAAGAGAGGATCATGGAGGAAGCTCATAGCTCCAGATATTCTATTTATCCGGGTTCCACAAATATGTATCGTGATCTGAGAGAGGTTTACTAGTGGAGTAATATAAAGAAGAGCATTGCACAGTTTGTTGCTAAGTGTACGAATCGCCAACAAGTTATGGTAGACCACCAGACGCCCAGTGGTGTTGCTCAGAATATAGAGATTCTGGAATGGAAGTGGGAGATGATCAATATGGACTTTATTACTGGTTTGCCACGGTATCACAGGTAGCATGATTCCATTTGGGTGATTGTAGATCAAATGACTAAATCAGCCCACTTTTTTCTAGTAAATACTACCCATTCACCAAAGGATTATGCCAAGTTATATCTTAAAGATGTAGTTAGACTTCATGGAGTTCCAGTGTCAGTTATTTCAGATAGAAGTTCACAATTTACTACACAATTTTAGAAGTCATTCCAAAGAGGTTTGGGTTCAAGGGTGTACTTGAGTACTGCTTTTCATTCTCAGATTAATGGTCAAGCTGAGCGCACCATTCAGACTTTAGAAGATATGTTGAGGGCTTGTGGGACTGATTTCAAGGGGAATTGGGATGATGACCTACCTCTCATTGAGTTTTCTTATTACAATAGTTACCACTCTAGTATCCAAATGGCTCCGTATGAGGCTCTTTATGGAAAAAGATGCAGATATCCTATTGGATGGTTTGATGTTGGTGAAGCTGGGTTGATAGAACCAAACTTAGTTCATCAAGCTATGGAGAAAGTGAAGGTAATTCAAGAGAGATTGTAAACAACACAGAATCATCAGAAATCCTATACAGATGTTAGGATAAGAGAATTAGAGTTCGAAGTAGATGATTGGGTTTACATGAAAGTTTCACCCATGAAGGGTGTTATAAGATTTGGTAAGAAGGGGAAACTTAGTCCTTTATATATTGGTCCTTACAAAATATCTAAGAGGATTGGCAATGTAGCTTATGAGTTAGAGCTACCCCAAGAGTTAGCACTAATTCATCTAGTATTTCACATGTCTATGTTAAAGAAGTGCATGGACAATCTGCCAGGTCTACAAGTTGAGAACCGAGGAAGTAGCATCAGTCAAGGTTCTATGGTGAAATCAGTTTATTGAGGAAGCTACTTGTCAAGTGATTGAATAACGTTATCAAAGACACTTCATCCGATTCTAAGCATCAACGATCGTTAGTCATTATATAACCCAACTAAATGAGTTGGGGTCGAATCCCACAGGGACTGGTACATGCTTATGATTTAATAGAAAAGTCCGAATATGTTTAAGTCAATCATAGGAATAAACGTTATTGAATAAAATCATAATTTAAATCAGGGGGTGACACAAATGTCAAATAACATGGGGGATTTGATTTGAAATTATCAACTACAACAGCAACAAATAACTCAAAAATAACATTAATGAGATGGGTTCTTAGGATGTGATTTGATTATAGGCTAATGTAGACACACGGGTAATTGCAACTGTTAGGAAATAGCTGAATATCAGTGACCAAGCTAGACTATAGAGGAGGTAAAATTTCTCTCGAATAATTTACCCCGAATCAAGTCAATTTCTCTCAAACATCGACAAGCATGTAAAATAAGAACAACCTACGCCTTAGTCCATTCACTCTCTCGAACTGAATGTGTGGAAAAAGGTTTAGGATTCACTCTCTCGAGATGAACCCATGACAACATAATACCCACACACCATCAACCAATAATTTTGGTTTTAAAACCTCTCTCTCGAGGAAGCCAAAAACATGAAGGTAGAACTGCATTTGCAACTACAATTCTTTAAATTAAACAAAAATTACTGATTGAAATCACTTCTAAACAATATTTAAACTAACAGTTAGCAATTCCCATAAGCGAAATCAGCCCATAATCACATAATCACACCCCAAGAATTGGGGTTTTAGCTAGACATCATAAAAAGATAAAAATTGTTACCAAATTGTTTTCCATCAATTGGATAAGATTAATTTAGTCTTTACAAAGGTCCAAATTGAAGAATCTCCAAGACCCACTTCCAATTTCTCAAAAGTGAAAAACTTCAATTCTTCAAAGCTAAGGAAAACTTGTCTCATTAATTAGAGTTCCAACTGAAAATTACTCTAATCAATGTTCAGAATGAAATTTTGATTAAAGATTCATTCTAAACTAAATGTTCAAAAACGTATTTATAGTCTCCAAAAATATGTTGTGAAGGACCATTCGGCGCAATAAGTCAGGCTCGGCGATCCGCCCTTTGGTCAGTTCCATCGCCTTTTTTGCTTTGGCCCTCAGCATCCTCAAGTTCTATAACTTTGGGCGATCCAACACTGCATCGCGGAACCAGTCTGCAATCCGCAAACTTCTCTTTTCTCTCGCCAACTTGATTTTTCATTCAGGGCTTGGTACACTGGAACTTTAGGCGAGGTAGTGGCCATTCGGCGACTCACCAAAGGGACTTGGCGATCACCATGCTTTCATTTCTGCATTCTTTCAGGTCGCTTCATTCCTTCTTGCAAATTAGTGTCCATGCTTGGTTCCTCAATCCAAATACCTGGAAATCAAGGATTTTACATCCGTTATTGGCATAAAATAAGCATTTGAGGACACTAAATCATTATAAATAAAGCCCTAAATGAGTCTAATTCTAGGACTTATCAACACCCCCAACTTAAACTTTTGCTTGTCCTCAAGTAAAACTCAAGTTTAGCAGTTCAAAAAGGATGTTTCAAATAGTGCTACATAAGACTCAATCATGAATGCCAACAAAAAGACTCAACTTACTCATGCAAGGATCAATTGTGCACTCAAAGATTTAAGTTGTGAATCACCATTACTAATGATTCTCAAGTTCACTATACTTGCTTCAAATGCAAGTTCAAGCTCAACAAAGGTACTCAAATGCCCTCACACAAAAAATGATTCCCTATTCACACACAATGATTCAACAATTTATAGATCCGGAATCACATACAACTCTCACACTCACAAAGATGAACACATGCATGACTTTACCTATAGATTTGCCCTTATTTTCCAATCAACATTTGTTTCAGCTCACTCAAGATCAAAAAGGTCTTTTCAAGGGTTGTAACTAACGGGGCTGAGTGTAAAGGTATGATCAGTTAGGCTCAGTGGCTGCTATCCTCATGAAATGTGGTATGAACAACACTTTCTTCCCTTTTTCTTCAACAATTTCATTTATGTTCAAAATTCAGCCCATTATTCATTTTCCCTGAAATTTGGGCACAGCATTTCTTTTTGCAACTTTATTTCAACACGTTTTCATTCTTTTTCCTATTTTTTTTCTTCTTCTTCTCTTTTTTTTTTTTGTATGGAGGGGTTCCATCTTTTTCAAAACCATGGGTCGAGGGGAATTTCTTCACATTTCTTGATTTACCTTCTTTTTTCACCACACCCCCAACTTAGGCTTTTGGCCTAAGTTGGCTATTCAAACAAACAACATCTCATGAAGATTATGGATGAAGGGATAAAGAAAGGTCACAGTTGCAACAAATTTCTTCCAAGAAAAGGGTAAGGCTCAAAGGATATTCAAGCAAATTTCACACATCTCACAAGGTTGGCCACAAAAGAGGTATAATGTCAAATTGTGAATCTTTAGAATTGTTGCTTAAGATCATTTCAAAAGCTTGCAACACTTAATCAACCGGACCAACGGGGAAAATTCTAGGTGTCATCACACATGGTTCACGGTAAGCTCATCGCACAAGGTATTTACACCAATGTCAAACAAGACTCCACACTTTCGCTAGTGTGCAATGTTCATCATAAGAGACTCAATTTGATAATCGGCTAGTCACAACGAGATGCAAAAAGTTCACATATTGCCTATGCAACTTCATTTGGCCTCATCATAGCCGCACATTCATTTTTGTTCGAATATGAGCACTATTCAAGTCATCGGTATTCATCAAGACCACTCAAATTTGCAAAAGAACAACCACATTTAAACACAATCAAGAGGTGGCACTAAATTTTCAAAAAGGATCAAAAACCATTTACAATTAAAACAAGGAGCCGCAGGCTCAAATATCCACAAACACAGTGCAAAAACACAATTTATAGCCTAAAACTCAATATATAGACAAAAGTAATATTCACAAAAGGTAGGTATGGAAATACCTCACCCCACCACAAACAAAACTCAATTTGTCCTCAAATGCAATAAAGTACTAAAACATCAATATAAATGATTGAGAGGGAGGTAAAGAGAAATCTTGTCTAAACAATCGCTCCATCTGTCGGGGCATCAGTGCCTGGTGTAGTACTCTAATCTTGGGCATTAATGTCCGGAGTCACATCAATAACAGTTGATCCACTGGGGCCTTCCATGGACGTCTGTGTCAGCGATGTCTGGATCACCAACTATACAATCGTATCCTCCAGATCTGGAAGGTCTCCATATATGCTCTCCTCCCTTACCTCTATCAGCTCCTCATCGGTCTCTATTTTCGACTCATCAACTAGCACATCATCCCTCGACATGTTTCTGGTGGTAACCGGAGGTATATCTGGCTCAACTAGCACATCTGGGATCTCCACCGTCCTGAATATCATAGACATGTCGGTGGACTTCAACTGGTCCACATCTCTCCTCAACGCAGCAATCGCGGCCTTTAGAGCTGTCACCTCCTCAGTGGACCCTTGGTCACACTCGCACACCTCTATCCTTGCCGCAAGGATATCAATGGTAGAACTCAAAGGTGTCACAACATCACTGAGGGTTGTCTGAATCATGCCCGGAATGGTGGCCTCAAGTTTGGCGGCGTGACAATCAGCAGAATGGGCTAGCTGCCCCATCCGTAGTAATGCATCCTGAGTTAGCGGGGGTCTGAAGGTAGCAGCAATAGCAGTACTAGATCTGGGAGGCAAGGGAGAAACAGAGGAATTGGGACTAACAGAAGGGACAACACTAGATGTACCTGAAGGCCCAGGGGCCGGAGTAGGCAATGCTGCCTCCTCAAGTAGTGTTTGAGGATCAACAATCGGGGATGTATCTACCGGGGATGCCTTGTTCTTCTCTGCCTCATCTTTCAAGTATTCCGCCTCAATTCTCCGGATGTCGGTATAGGATGTGGAGTCACTTCCGCATCCTTCTTCTCATCTCTAGGCACTCGAGCTTGCCTACACAGCTCGGTGATCCACACTGGAAAGGGGAGAGAGGTTTGGCGCTGCTTGGCCCTCATGACCATCTGATGTAGATCAAAGTTACACTACTTCAAGGAGGCCTTTCACAAGGAGTCAAGCTAAGGATCTTCAAGCATTGCAAGCCTTATGGATGAAGATGGAACCTTTGGAAGGCACCAACATGGAAGACTTGAAAATATTTAATATATTAAGTGCTCTACCATTTTAATTACCTTGTAATTTTAATGAAGGGCAATTGAGTCTTTCTTCACTATTTTAGTTTTAGTATAAATAGTAGATATTAGGGTTTCATAAGGAGTTTTGGACATGTTATGCCTCTTGTGAGAGTTGGAAGCCCTTTGTTGAACTTCAACATTTTGTCCTAGAATTTGCAAGTAAGATTATTACTTTCTTGAGGATTCTAATAGATTAGGTGCTTTTATTTCCCAATTAAGTGGTGTTTTTGGTTAGTTTCACCATTACATCTCTTAGTTGTTTGAATTTAATTGTGTCTATCTCTTTTATCTAGTTTTTTTTATTTCTATTTTATTTTTATCTTCTTATTTCACATCACCATCTCCTGTGCCATAATCATCCCCATATTTAACCTCGTATCATCAATGATGCAACCCAGACATGCTGTCTTGGCGTGGTGGAGAATTGACTCGTTTTAGGATGGCATAATGGTACTGCTGATGAAGCCAAACCAGAACCTTACTGCTATGTTCAGGTCCTTCTTCTCAATGGGTGCTCCAATCTCAAGCCATTAGGGAGTACCGTCTGATATTAGCGGAGCCAACCACTTCTTCATGTTTTCTAGTATCTTTGTCCTGATCAGATGTTGGAAGTCATCATCAATTCATGTTGAAAAACCCAAGATTGCATTGATAGCATCACTATCACATTTCACCTTTTTATCCCTGACGACCACATAGTCAACCGGCTTGAATTTGTCTGCCGGCTTCTTCCCTTGTGGCAGCATTGTAGAATTTTCGGACCCAATTTGGAATGTATGGCCACGAGGTTTGGTGAAGAGCTGAATTTTGTGCGATCTCAGGCAGCTCATGATCTCCAGATACCTGTCTATGACACCATTAGTTAATAATCACTTATTCTCTATAATGGTCCTCAGTCTTCAGTCTGTTCATAGACCGTGGGGGAGGACCGTGTGCCGGTGGTGCTAAGACCATAGCCTGTGCTAGAGCGGGAAGATGAGTAGTGGATTGGGGGGTCCTGATCCTAGACGGATAATTCAACCTCTTGGAACGCAGCTCCGCTCTCTGGGCTGCTAGTAGCTCATATTCGGGCACAAAAGTTGTAGCCTGATACTCCTGGTGCTCACCCTCACTCTCAGAAGTGGTGAGGTGAGTGGTATAGATGTCGTCATTATCGAAACTGGCCTCCGGTGACGCAGGTGCAGGAGCCTTGCCTTTTCCCTTGCCCTTCCCACCTGTTGTGGGAAGTTTGGTGGCATTAGCCTTGGATGCAGCTGCATCCTCATTGATTTTTATTCCCTTAGCCCTCTTGCGGGGCAGCATGTCTTTACTGGCCACTTTTGGTCTAACCATATCTGCAAAAGCATCAATAAGATTTAGAAACAATTCAAGAAAAGTTGCAGAAAAATAGTTACAAACAGACTCGCCGAATCGGTCGGCGAGTCGCCAAATCTCTTTGGCGAGCCAGATCAGGCTCTCCAAAATAATTGGCACAAAATTTTCCAGAAAAATTGGCCTATCGGCGATGGGAAGGGCCCTTCATCGAATCGCCGACAGTATTCGGTAAGCTTGACCTAGCTCGCCAAACTGCCCAACGTGCCTATTTTCAACCGCAACAACTAAATTCAACCCCGTAGCCCCCCGAAAATAAAATCAAACCATGCGCCCATTCCATTAGACCTAGACCCATTACACCCATGCCCCTGGGATACTCAGACTTCTCCCGATTTGGCCATTTGATGACTTTTTCCCTTAAGAATGACGTCAATCGCTCCATCATTGGGCATATTACGTCATTTGGCACAAATGCGGGTCAGTTAGACATCGCCTGACTAGACCCAACATCAACAAAGCAACACCCAATAATTTTTATCAACTTTACGACATGTAAATTTTGAGAAATCAACAATATCGACAATTTAGGCAAGATATTCAAATTAAAATAGGCATTCAAGCATACAATTACGATCAGAGAGGCCTAACAAATGAGTAGATCGCTAAATATAAGTTCAGGGTTCGAAAAACCAACCTTTGATGCCTAATATGAGATTTGAAAAACTAGACGGCAAAAATCCAACTCTGAACATACAATCAATGACTAAAACGTGATAAAAACACAATAATATAGAAATATATAGTGCGGATGTGAGTTTGGGAAGTCAAAAAGTGAAGGAATGTGAAAGATTTTGAACTTTTGAACTTTAGGCCTTTTAAAAACCGTCCAGTTCTCTCCCATTCGACGACATAAGTTTTGCTCGCTGACCCACTCAGCGACACGCCGAGTGGGTACTTACCTCGCTAAGTTTTGCAAGGCCTCCAATTAATGTGGGGGTCTGAACGACGGACAAAATCGTGATCGGCGACCTAGTCAATGATTCACCAATTTGCTCCTGGGCTTGCCGAGTTTTACAAACTCCAATTTCAAAATGTCTTCATTCCAATGGTCGTCCAAGTCGAGCTCGCTGACCTCTTTGGCGAGTCACTGACTGGACATTTTGCTCGCCAATCTCCACTTTTCGAACACATTCTACACTTTAACCTGCACAATCAACACACAATTATTTCTAAAACAAAAATAAAGCAAATAAAAGTTAGGGTTGCTTCCCAAGCAGCGCCTTAGTTAACGTCGCGGCACGACTCAAGTCCACGCTCAAACCTCATTCTTGAGGTAGGCCATAGTGTCACTAGGCAACCCCCCTTGTTGTCTCGGGTTTAAATGAGACGAGATATGATCCATCTGGGTCTCCAACTGTTTGATATAGACGGCATGGGAGGTAACCGTCTGGCTAAGGGTCGACAGATCTTTCTTTATCTCTTTCAAAATCTTTTTAGACCCATCAACCTTGTTGAGGATATGAGAGAGCATATCTTTTGATCGACCTCCCTCTGAATCCTTTGGCTTTTGGCGCTCTTAGGGAGGAATGTACATGTCCTTCTCCCCATCCCTTTCCTTCCAAGTGGGATTTCGATCCCTCCATTCTCTATCACGATCTCTCCAACCTTCATCCCTGCTCCAACCTTGGTTACAACCCTGCCTCGGGTAGTTTGCACGATAACCACCTCTTTGGTAGGCTAGGAAATTCACCTCCTCGTTGTACAATGCTTCAAACTTGGCCTCTTCGGGGTTCACACACCCAACCCCGGCGACATTTACAGTCCTAGCACCAGCTTCTATGACATTTTAGACAAAATGACAAGTTGGTTCGTGATTTTGGCCATATTCTGATCCCTCTCCTAGTCTTTCTCCATCTACTCCTTGGTCAATTTGAAAGTGAGAGGAGAGACCTGGTCTTCGTGAGTGTACCATGCCTGGTTGATCATGGTCATGCCATCCAAGAGCTGAGTTGCTATCACATAAGGTTGCTGCATCAAACCTCCAGGAGAAAGTTGGTTAGCAACACCCTTATTTACCGAATCAAGGCTTCAGTTAACGTACTGCAGTAACACATTGTCAGGCAAGCCATGAGTTGGGCATTGCAGCACCAACTTCTTGAATTGTAGCCAAGTCTCATGAATTGGCTCACCCTCCAGACACTTGAAGCTTTGAATGTTGTCCCGAAGTGTCATCATTTTCAAAGGAGGGAAAAATCACACTTGAAATGTGGTGACAAGCACTTCCCACGAAGTGATTGAGTCCCGTGGCAATTCAGCCAGTCACTTACATGCTTCCCCCATTAGAGAAAATGGGAACAACCTCAACTGGACTGACTCGTGGGATATATTCTTGAGGTAGAACGGTCCGCAAACATCAACAAAATTTATAATATGCTCATGGGGATCCTCATGAGCCAAACCACCAAACAACCCCTTCAATTGCAAGAGTTGTAGCATAGTGCTAGTAATGTGGAACACAACGTTCCCTATAACCGGAGGCAAGCGAATGGCACCGATTCCACCCATAAGATGAGGGTCATTAGCATTCGGCTCATTGACATCGTTGAGGTTGTTGATGTCATCTTGGTGGCCAACTTGGCTACCATTGCTTCCGTTCACACTCATACTCTCTGTTTCAAAACATAAACAAGCAAACCAAAACTAAAAATAAGTAGATTCAACTATGAGTAAAAAGAACAAAATTAAACTTAACTAAAGAATCTTAACCAACACCAATCCCCGGCAACGGCGCCATTTTGATTAAATAACATTATTAAAGACACTTCATCCGATTGTAAGAATCAACGATCGTTAGTCAGCATATAACCCAACTTAATTAGTTCGGGTCGAATCCCTCAGGGAGTGGTACGTGTTTAAGATTCAATAGGAAAGTACGAATATGCTCAAGTCAATGATAGGAATAAACATTATTGAATAAAAACATAACTTAAATCAGGGGGTGACACGAATGTCAAATAATAGAGAGGTTTTGATTTGAAATTATCAACCACAACAGCAGCAAATAATGCAAAAATTAACAATAATGAGACGGCTTCTTAGGATGTGATTTGATTATAGGATAATGCAGACAAACGGGTAATTGCAACGGTTAGGAAATAGCTGAATATTAGTGAGTAAGCTAGACTATAGAGGAGGTAAACTTTCTCTCGAACAATTTACCCCGAATCAAGTCAATTTGTCTCGAACATCGACAAACATGCAAAATAAGAACAGCCTATGCCTTAGTCCATTCACTCTCTCGAGCTGAATGTATGGAAAAGGGTTTAGGATTCCCTCTTTCGAACTGAACCCATGAAAACCTAATACCCACATACCATCAACCAATAATCTTTGTTTTAAAACCTCTCTCTCAAGAAAACCAAAAACACGAAGGTAGAACTGCATTTGCAACTACAATTCTTTAAATTAAACCACAATTACTGATTGAAATCACTTCTAAACAACATTTAAACTGATAATTAGCAATACCCATAAGCTAAATTAGCCCATAATTACATAATCACACCCCAAGAATTGAGGTTTTAGCTAGAGATCATAAAAAGATAAAAATCGTTACCAAATTTTGTTTCCATCAACTGGATAAGATTAGTTTCATCTTTACAAAGGTCCAAATTGAAGAATCTGCAAGACCCAATTCCAATTTCTCAAAAGTGAAAAACTTCAATTCTTCAAAGCTAAGGAAAACTTGTTTCAATACTTAGAGTTCCAGCTGAAAATTACTCTAATGAATGTTCAGAATGAAAATTTGATTAAAGATTCATTCTAAACTAAGTGTTCAAAAACGTATTTATAGTCGCCAAAAATCTATTGTGAAGGACCATTCGGCGCAGTAAGTCGGGCTCGGCGATCCGCCCTTTGGTCAGTTCCATCGCCATTTTGCTTTGGCCTTCAACATCCTCAAGTTTTGTTACTGGGCGATCCAACACTGCATTGCGGAACCAATTGGCGATCCGCCGACTGCTCCTTTCTCTCGCCAACTTGATTTTATCCTTCAAGGCTTGGCAAGTTGAATCTTTAGGCGAGGTAGTGGCCATTCAGTGACTCACCAAAGGGACTTGACGTTCACCAGTCTTTCATTTTTTCATTCTTTCAGCTTGCTTCATTCCTTTTTGCAAATTAGTGTCCATGCTTGGTTCCTCAATCCAAATACCTAGAAATCAAGGATTTTACATCAGTTATTGGCATTAAATAAGCATTTGAGGAAACTAAATCATCATAAATAAAGCCCTAAATGAGTCCAATTCTAGGACTCATTAGGAAGCTAAGGAGGATATGAAGAAGAGATACCCACATCTCTTTGAATCCATAGAAATTCCAAATTAAGGTACTAATCCTTTTCTTGGCATTTGTTTTAAGTTGGCATGTTGTATTTATATTTCTCTTGTTGGGTATTTGAGCTGAATATTAGATGTTACACCCTTAGCATACTTAGAGTAGTATCATTCAAGGAAGAATGTTCCTAAGGGGAAGATATTGTAACACCTCTGTATTTGAAAGAACTAGAATTATAAAGGAACTATTTTTGGAAAAAATTAAATTTGGAAATTTTGGCAAGTTATGCTAAGTATGAGTTTTGGGCCAACTTCAAACGACCATAACTTGTAGTACATGATGAGTTAGGTGTGCCATAATATATCAAATGAAAGGTCTTTGAATTATTTTTCGAACTCCACCAAATTTGCTAATTTTTGAGCTTGTATGAGGGAGATATACACCTTTGAAGTCGGGCTGTCCGAATAAAGAAAGTCACTCGAATTTAAGAGGGGTATTTTGGTCTTTTCCTTCCCCAATTATTTTTTTCATTTTTAGTAATTAATTAGGGGTCTAAAATGATTTGGTTCATTTTACGCATTCCAAATTAACGCTAGGGCTTTGAAAGAAGAGAAAAAAGGAGAAAAGCCAAGGTTTCGTCGAGTTCTTGAGATTTCGCTTGCGGATTTCGCCAGGGGTTAATCCCTAAGAGGTAAGTGAGTTCACCTAGCATTGGGTTCGTTCATCCACGCGCCAATCATGATTAAATTCTGCGTATTTACATTCTTGAAAGTAGAGTATTTAAGTTCTTGATGAATTTTATTGAAGTTTTGTTTGAATTTTGATTGTTGGGATTTGGAGGAGTTTTTGAGATGATTATATGAGATTTAAGGTTGTTTTTTTATTAGATTCTTCTATACTATTTTTGGGTATGCAAATCTAAGTGGTTTGGGAAGTAAACATTTGAATCTAGACGAATTAGGGTTGAAAAACGAAAAAGAAAATTCATTTGGTTTCTGGGCAGGGTGCTTGCACACCGCACCACTCAGTGCACTAGTATGAGGAGTCTATAGGATGGGCTCTGGGGTGCTGCACGACTCATTACGCCCCAACCTAGGTTTTGTAGTTAGGCTCTGGCACCCTGCGCCACTCAGTATTCCAGGGTCGCCAGGTCCTCTGCCCTTTCCCACTTCTTTCCGTTTGAGTTCCCTCAAATCGTACATATGTTTTCTTGTTGATTTCTAAGCTCTTAGATACGTTTAAACATTGAGAGCTCATCCATAAAATGAGATCATAACCCTTGAATCCATAATTCAAACTCAAGGTAGAGCTAAGAGTCAAGTCAAGGAGTTCTTAGAGTCTTTACAAAAGTCTTTTACAATTGTTTAAACTTGTTTTAAGACTTAAGCATTGAGTTTGAGAAAGAGTAGAGCCTAGTTCATTGTCTTTAAAAGGATGTATGGGAACTATGTTTTCACATTTAAGATGAGGGGAAACACCGATTTCCAAATGAGTTTTTATGAGTAGTTTTGAGTTCCATCTCTTTTAAGAGATAAGTTTTTGAGTAATAACCTTAAAACCCAGAGAATTTTTTTTTAAACATATGAGCTGAGTATATTTTGGGAGTAGTATTGAGCACCGATATGGGGACGAGTTCATAATAACTCAAGTGTCCATAAATCATGCAGCAAACGTGGGTAGACATGATCACACTGTTTAGATGATTCCTTAATGCTTTCTTGCATAGACTAGTGGATCCACTTAGTTGAGGCGATCTATATCCCGACAAGTTATAGGACAGTTCTAGCAGCGTGGGCGAGACGTTGTACAATCACATAATTCATAGTGATGGTTGTCAGTTAGAGAATATCCCAAACAAAGTTTATTTTTGTGTTCTTATATACAACTGAGATATTATGGTATTTTCCAATACTTTGAGATGTTATCTGCTGTTTTAAATGCTTTATATAAACTGCTTCTTTATTGTTGTTTATTTTTGCATTGAGTTGAGCATCCATGAGTTGAGTAAAGGTGATGTAAGTATTTCTTTCATATTTTAGTTCAACCTTAAGTCATGTTTAGTTTTCCTCTCACATGCTCATACATTCAATGTACTGATGCCATTTGGCCTGCATCATTTTATGATGCACATACAGGTAACCAAAATCAACATCCAGCGTCTCATTGATCCAGTTGAGCATTTCATAGTCGTTTGGTGAGCCTCGTTGCTTTCCGAAGTATCCCATTTAATTGCTTTGTTATTTCAGCTGTTAGGATGATCGGGGGTCTTGTCTCGACATCCCTCATAGTATTAGAGGCTTCATAGACAGTTAGACATTAGTAGTTCATTAGTCTTATGCATTTCAGGTGTTTTGTTATAAGACTTGAGTTTCCTTATTGGCGAGTGAATGTTTCCTTTACAACATTCTAAGTTATTTCATGAACTTGTATTTGTTGAGTAAAGTATTCCGCTGAGTAGTAAGCCAGGCCAAGGGTTCGCTTGGGGCCATCAATAGTTCTCGAGTGCCAGTCCCACCGAGGGTGTAGGCTCTGGGTGTGACAACATACCTGAGTTCCATATTGTTATTTAGACCCTTGAGTTGAGTCATTCATGACCATAAATTCCGCATGAACTCTATCAGTTGAGTATCTTTGAGAGTAGTTGTATCTTCAAGTTCTAAGTCTTGAGTATTGAGTTCCTAATCATTTAGGGATTATATTCCTAGTCATGGGGCTACTACATATTACCCCTGAAGATCCTTGAGTTGAGTAGTTCATGCCCATAATTCCGCATTAACCCTATGAGTCAAGTATTCTTTAGACTAGAAGTATCATTAAGTCCTTGTGTTGAGTAGCTCATGCCTATAATTCCTCATGAACCCTCCGAGTCAGGCATTCTTGAAGTGAGTAGTATCATTGACTCCTTGAGTTTTAGAGTTGTTGAGTTCCAAATATTGAGTTCTCTGTATGGTTATTGAAAACCTTGAATTGAGTCGTTCATGTCCATAATTCGGCATGAACCCTATTTTAAGAAGTTTTTTTACAAATTATTTTAAAGACTTGTGCACTGAGTTGAGGAAGAGTAGAGTTGAGTTCATTTTCTTTAAAATTATAAATGGAACTAAGTATTCGCAAGAGTAAATGTTTTTACATTTAAGATGAGAGGAAACTGAGATTTCCAAAAGAGTTTTGAGCAGTTTTAGTACCATCTCTTTGAAGAAAAAGATTTTTGAGTAATAATCTCAAAACACAGAAAGAGTTGTGCTTTTTTAACATATGAGCTAGTTAAAATTTGGGAGTAGTATTGACCACCGATATGGGGGAGAGTTCAGACAACTAACAGCCACCATAAACCATGTACCCAACGTGGGTAGAAAGGGTCATAATTTTTTAGATGATTCCTTATTGTTTCTTTAGCATAGACTAGTGGATCCACTTGTAGTAAGATCTATACCCTGACAATGTATAGGATAGTTCTGGCAGTGTGGGCTAGATGTTGTATCATCACATAGCTCATAGTTATGGTTGTCAATTAGATAATCTCCTAGAGAGTTACTTTGTATTTTTATATACAAATAGAGTTATTATTGTATTTTCATACAATTGAATTATTATTGTATTTGTGCATACAATTGAGTTATTGCCTATTGTTTTAAAAGCTTTCCAGATATTGCATCTTTTATTGTTGTTGAGTATCTTGAGTAAGAATTAAGTACCTTATTGTTGAGTTGAGCCCTATTTCTCTGAGTTGAGTTGAACTATGTTTCACTGAGTTGAGCCCTATTTTCTCTGAGTTGAGTTGAACTATGTTTCATTGAGTTGACCTATGTTTCATTGAGTTGAATTGAGTTGAGTGAGTTGAGAAGAGGTAATTATATTTATTTTCCATCAGTTCAAGCTCATGTTTATACTTTAGAATTCCCCTTATATGCTCGTACATTCCATAAGCCATTTGGCTTGCATCGTTTCATGATGCAGATACAAGTATTCAAGATCTTCAACAGGCGTTTCGTTGAGGTCATGTGATATTCTAGTCAGCTTTAGTGAGCCATCTTATATTCCAGAGGACTTCACCTTTATCTTACAATTAGTAGTTTAAAGATGTCGTGGGTCTTGTCCCGATATACTTCTGTAATAGTAAAGGCTTCATAGATACAGTTGAGGAGTTTCTGAATTTACTTTTATTATGAGTTTTGTACAAACTTTTAAAAAGGTTGAGTTATTGATTTTATTGAAATTATTTCAGTTTTAAGCTTTTGTATGCTTGAGTTAGTCTTCTGCTTGTAGCAAGCCAGGATGAGGGTTCCCTTGGGGACCAACAATGGTTCTCGAGTGCCGGTCACGTCCAGTGTGTAGGCTCGGGTCGTGACAAAAAGCTCTTGGTAGTACAAGTCAAGATAAAGTTCATCAATATTCAAGATCAAGCTCAAAGGCCCTTGAGTCCAACAACATATTCAATATTCACAATCAAGCTTACAAGCCCTTGAAATTTATATTAAAAACATGAATAGGAGGATTCATACAAATTTTAAAGCTCATAGTTGAAATCAAATAAATACGATTGTTGTGATATATTTTAGTCTTGATTATAATTCTCCAAAACAAATTTTGTTGCCTAAAATTTGTGGCCGTCCTAGTAGGAAAATCTATACCTCTCATATCAACTATTTAAATATTATAGAATGTCAAAATGGCTACCAAGAAGATCAACTCCTTATAAACTTCCTCTAACGCTTCTAAGGTTGTTGACTCTATGTTCTCTGCTAAAGCAAAAGAGTCCTTAGTGTTACCTTTGGAAGTTTCAGAGCTTTTACAAGGAGTAAGACAACTATGCTGGGACAAGAAAAACTTCAAGTGTCGTCCACCCTCTCACTTCGTTCGAGCTTCCTTTTCAGCCCTCTCACAGTGAACATCAATATCCTATTCTGGATCATCAATTGAAAAGGAGCAAGGTTTCTCTAGAAATTCTTCACAAGGAAGAAGCAATGTTGCCCAAAAGATCAAGACAACTTTAGCTCCACTTAAGATCTCCAATTCCAAGAAATCTTCTGAAAATAAGAACTATAATTAAGCCAATGAATCTTATACACATGCATCCCATGAGATGTATCCTTTGAAGATTGACTTGCAAGATAAATTATGCTACTCCTCGATAAACCAAACGATCAATCAAGTAATTGTAACTGATGCTTCATCCATAGAGGAACAACTTGCAAAACTGGCGAAGATAGTTGAATGATTGACAAAGCATAAACAAAACCAAGAGTCTTGGATTAATAATTTGACGGATAGGATGAATGGATTATTAAATGGAAAGTCAATCCATGTGTCTTGAAAAGGTATTGATGTTTAAGAGATCGAAAAATATGTGAAGCAAACAGGACTTGTCAAAGAGATGCTATTTTCTTCTAAAGGGATGATCTCACTCGATCAGTTAAAAGAGTTCATGGAAGGGACATTAAATATATGTACAAAGTCTCCTCCAAGTCTTCCCTTGTGTATGCCAAGTCATACATTGCAAGAATTGATATTTTCAAGTTGCCATCTAGTTATTGGGTCCTAGAATAGTCTAGGAATGACATAATTTAGGTATTAAACAGATAGGAGAAGTTTCAAGCAAGCTTGAAAATAATTGTCGAACATGTTTTAAGGATTCACTCTATGGTTTGTAGAAACTTCTATGGATCATATTATTGACACGTAAAACAAATTACTAGAGACCAACTTTCTGAACAATTTCCACATAATCCTTCCACAGACCGTCATACTTTCTATGGATCCTAAGCCCATAGAACCAATGTCCCAAAAATCTCCTAAGTCAAAACACTTTCCACGATTACCTTCTATAGACTATAATATTTCCTACAACCCGTATTCTTTGTCGGTAGGATGAGGTACCAAAACCACTAAGTCCAACTCACTTCTACGAAACCATCACTATGACCCGTAATATATTCTACAATCCGTAGGTTCAAAGTAACTAATTTTACCAAGTATATAAATTTTCTATGGATACCTTCTAAATCCCGTAACATTTTCTATGAACCGTACAAAGAAACCGTAGGAGTTGAGGTCTCAAAATTACAACCTTTGAATCTCTTCTACGAGCACTTACTGCAGCCCATAAGAATTATTACGAACCATTCAATTAAATCTTATAACTCCATCCAGGACTTGACATTATCCAAATCTATCCCAGTTCCTATGACAACTTTCTTACAACCCATAAGACGACTCATAGAAACTGGCACCAATACAATTTTTCCTTCTAAATAAAATTTTCAATTTCTAAGGTGTTACATAAATAAATTATTCTAATATACATTTCGGACACAATAAAGGTTTTTAAACATACAATGGAGGTCATTTCGATGAAAAGTGGGTCCCACACCAAAGACTCTAATTTACCCAAACTTTATGTTTCGGAGCAAAAGGATACATCAGAATTACATTCAAAGTTTAATTATTTTATTTTTTTTATCAAAGTTAACCATTCAATTTTCAAAGGCTCTGAAATATAAATAATTTGATAAAAAACAAACGAATGACTAGGTGATTAAACTGTCAGTCCCAGCAAGTCATAAATGACTTTGATTTTCTATAGAAAATCTATAGACAATTAAACTACACCTATACAAGTAAATTCCTAGAGAGTCATTATAATTGTTTTTTTTTATCTATAGTAAAAAAATATTTCAAGTATTTCAGCAAACATTCAGTGGGGTATCTCAAGTTATAAACTTATTGAATTATATTTGATGGTTCTTAATTACTATTATTTTTATCTAAATTTTTTAACCTATTACTTATAGAATTATGTTAACAACTCATATATTTTTTTCATCTGTAAAAGGATGCCTTGAAAATTGAAATTGATAAAATCTTACGTTAAACTAATAATTGATTTTTTTTAAAGAAATTTATTACTCACTCTGTTTCAAAAAGAATGGCCTAATTTGACTTGGAACGGAGTTTAAGAAAAAAAACAAGACGTTTTAATTCTTTGGTTCTAAATTAAAGTTATGTCAAATGTACCAAAATACCCTTTAATCTCGTGGACTTAAACATGCCACATGGAAAGTTGAAGTTAAAGTTAAAGTGGTTCCAAAAAAGGAAAGGGTCATTCTTTTTTAAGCATACTAAAAAGAAAATTGGGCCATTCTTTTTGAAACATAGGGAGTATAAATTTTCCAAATTGGAACTTAATTAAACTAAAGTGTCGGGCTCTTTAAACGCCCTATAAGAAGAAGAAAGAGGCTTAAGTCATCGCTTCCAATCCGATAAAGGGCTTTCGATTTTTCATGAAAGTTCGTCCCAAAAATTATTGCAGAGGATATAAATATGAATATGAAAAAAAAGGTTACTGCCTTTTAAGTAATAATTTTTTATCTAAATTATTTGAAAAAATAGATTTTAAAATTACATACGAAGTTGGCTTAGATTTTAAGTGTTGATTAAAATTTCACTTTACGCCTTTAAGTATGGTTAGTCGGCCAGCCCCATACACATATTTAGGTAACACATATATAATGGTGAATTGAATGACTTTCATTCAAAAATTACATTGCGCAATAAGAAGAAAATATTATAGATATATTTTTATATATATTTAAATTCAGAAAATGAAGTCAACCATGTAATGTAATATGAAGTGTAACATATGACATCATGTAAAATGACTAGATTATTTGAGATTATTGGCTATACAAGCCGAAATACTACAAAACTCTTGGACCACCTCGCTGAGTTGTTTGAGTTGGGATGGTACTTCATTGAAACCGTGGTTGCAGGAAAGAGATTCATACACTGCATAAGATGAAAACAAACTTGTGTTTTCATAATCAACGGCCTTAAAGAAATCATTGGAACGTTTAAGATCATCAATGGCATCATTGTAATTTCTCAAGTAATTGGTCAGTTGGGCTTTCACATTGGGATCTTTGATGGGTTGTTTAAGAATTGATTTAACCAACTTATAGGTAGATGTGGTATTTTCTTGTGCTATATGAAGAACAGTAGAGAGAAGACCATGAATATCTCCTTTGGAGACAGAAGGGTCATTTCGAAGCATCTGAAAACAAAGTGGAGGAAACAAGGTTGCAGGACAAATGTCATCAAGTATGTTTTCCTTCACATTTGGAAGAACTCCAAATAGTGCTACTACTACAAAGAAGAGAAAGAACAATGAAGAGTACAAAGACTTCATCATTTTTTTTACCTTTTCATTTCTCTACACCCTCTAACATGTTTTTATAGCTTTAAAAAGTATCAAATATGAGATTAATGCAATTCATATTTTTTGTTTTCTTTTGTGTAAAAGAGGAAAGTCAAATATGAGACTAATGCAATTCATTAAAATAAAAGAAAAAAAGTCAAATATGAGATTAATACAATTCATTAAAATAAAAGAAAAAACAGTCAAATGTGAAATTAATGCAATTCATTAAAATAAAAGAGAAAATTCTAATATGACATCAATGCAATTCATTAAAATAAAAGAGAAAAGACAAATATGAAATTAATACAATTCATTAAAATATAAGAGAAAAGTCAAATATGACACTAATGCAATTCATCATTAAAATCAAAGAGAAAAGTCAAACAAAAGAGATTAATGCATTTCATTGAGATGCACCAAATATGAGATTTATAAGTATATAAATATAGCTTACTAACATTTAAATACTTACATAATTAGTATATGATTTTGTAATTTCATTGTAATCATTTAAAATTTATTAAATGTAAGTTTATAAAATAATTTAAATTATATTAAATTCAATATATATCAGTCCAAATACATATTTTGAATTAATATTATTAGATTAATTATTTATGTCCAAAAATATGGATTTAATTAAATTTCAATGGAGTAGTCAATTGATTTGGGCTATAAATAAAGAGCCAACTTAGTTAAAACCCAATATGCCATGTCAATCTGATGGGGTGAAGGGAAGTTTGGTTTCATTGTAACTCCTCTATTCTACAACTTCAAGCAGTGTGCTCATAATTCATAAGTCACACTAGGATTCAATGAGAAGCAAGAGAGAGCTAGTGGATCAAACAAAACATATTTCTCTAAAAGTTATAAGTTCAAGAATACAAACACCCAAGCATTTAAGTTCAAGAACAACTCAATATCAAGACTACAATTTTTTTTAAAAAGCTCAAAAGCACTTGGTA
Organism: Solanum raphanifolium; assembly: GCA_036250405.1. Lineage (NCBI taxonomy): Eukaryota > Viridiplantae > Streptophyta > Magnoliopsida > Solanales > Solanaceae > Solanum > Solanum raphanifolium. The sequence continues at coordinate 38,653 of JAJOOE010003862.1, forward strand.
GTACAAGTCAAGATCAAGTTCATCAAAATTCAAGATCAAGCTCAAAGGCCCTTGAGTCAAAGAACATATTCATTATTCACGATCAAGCTTACAACCCTTAAATTTATATTAAAAACATGAATTGGAGGATTCATACAGACTTTATAACTAATAGTTGAAATCAAATAAATACGATTATTGTGATATATTTCAATCTTGATTATTATTCTCTCAAAACAAATTTTATTGTCTACAAATTTTGGCAGGCCTAGTGGGAGAATATGTACATCTCATATCAACTATTCAAAAATTATAGAACATCAAAATGGCCTCCAAGAAGATCAACTCCTTACAAACTTTCTCTAACGCTTCTAAGGTTGTTGACTCTATGTTCTATGCTAAAGTAAAGGAGTCCTTAGTGTTACCTTTGGAAGTTTCAGAGCTTTTACAAGGAGTAAGACCACTATGATGGGACAACAAGCACTTCAAGTGTCATCCACATAAATACCCTATGTTGGGTCTCCAACCCAAAATGAGCAAGGGTCCTCTTGAAATTCTTCACAAGGAAGAAGTAGTGTTTCCCAAAAGATCAAGACGATTCTAGCTCTACTTAAGATCTCCAATTCCAAGAGATCTTCTGAAAATAAGAACTATAATTATGCCAATTCACCTCTACAAATGAATCACATGATATGTACCCTTCGAAGATTGACTTGCAAGATAATCTATGCTACTCCCCGATGTCCCAAACGATCAAGCAAGCAATTTTAACTAATGCTTCAATCATGGAGAAACAACTTGCAAACTTGGTGATGATAGTTGAATGATTGACAAAGCATATACAAAACATGAAGTCTTGGATTAATAATTTGATGGATAGAATGAATGGACTATTATATAGAGAGTCCATCCATGCACCTTGAAAAGGTATTGAAGTTTAAGAGATTGAAGAACATGTTAAGCTAAAACACATGTCAAAGAGATCCTATTTTGTTCTGAAGGGATGATCTCACTCGATCATTTAAAGGAGTTCATTGAAGGGACATCAAATATATGTACAAAGTATCCACCAAGTCTTCCCTTACATATGCCAAGTCATACATTGCAAGGATTGATATTTTCAAGTTTCTTTTCAATTATCAACCTCCCAAATTTCAACAGTTTGATGGCAAAGGAAATCTGAAGAAGCATGTTGTACTCTTTGTGAAAACATGTAATAATGATGGGACCTATAAAGATTATATTGTCAAGCAGTTCATTCTCTCCCTAGAATGCAATACTTTTGATTAGTACATAGATCTCGACCCCAATTTTATCAATAGATAGGAGCAATTTGTGATTTGTATATTTTGTTTCTCTTCTCTAGGCTGTCAATAGTTTAGTTTGAAACCCCCTTACCTTTCCAAGACTTCCCTAACTACTATACACACAAAGTTTTCACATCACCAGCCTCATACCACTATATGGGTGATTTGCCTCTCCTCCCATAGAGTTCCTCAAATGGTGTCATATTAATGTTGGAGTGACAACTGTTTAATAGGAGAACTCACATAAAGGCAGGAATTGATTCCCATTGACCTCAAAAGTCAATCGCATATGCCCTAAAATTTTCTTCCTATACTTAAATCATTCATTCTAACTGACCATGAGTCTGTAGATAAAAAGTTGTAGTGAATGTGAGTGGGGTGCCCAACGTTAATGCGACTTACCCCAAAATATAAACATAAACTAAGTTCCACAATTTGAAATGATATAAAGGGGCACCTATGCGGACTTACTATCTCCTTGATATAAATCTTTTCCAACTATTGGAAATTATAATCTACTCTAATTAGAATGAAATGAGTTGATTTAGTCAACCTTTCAACAATGACCCAAATTGAGTCATAGTTCCCCAAAATCTTTGGGAGTCCCACTATAAATTTCATGGACTTCATCTCCCACTTCCACTAATGAATGAACATTATCTGAAACAAACCTGCAAACCTTCTATTCTCATACTTTATGTGCTGAAAATTTGACGCTTGGAGACATACTCCGCGATGTCCTTCTTCAATCCATGCAAAAAATAAATCTTCCTTAAATATCGATACATCTTGGTTACATCTGGATGAATCAAATATCGAGAACCATGATACTCTATAAAAACACTCTAAATTAAATCATCAACCCAAGGTACACGAATCCTTCTTCTAAAACTGAGCACACCACTTGTATGGAGAGTGACATCTTGGGTCTCCCTAGAAACCGTCTTATTCCTGAGCTTTTTCAAGTTCTCCTCTTATAACTAATTTTCCTTGTTTACTCAATAAAAGTGTCGTAACCTCAATATTGTCAAAAGACCCACCCTTATTTGAGATTCCCAAATGCATAAATTTAGACTTCAGATCCTAAGTCTCTCTGGGAAAGGTTTGTTTTGACCCCCCCAAGCTAACCAAATCTAAATCATGGATTATGTTGTTCGTCTCATGAACTGTCAAGCCCCGAGCCTATACCCTAGGCGGAACTGGCACTCGAGAACCTTTGCTGGCCACAAGCGAAGCCTTGGCCTAGCTAGACTCTCAACATAAGACTTTAAGCATTAATAAAAGATATCAAATGCAACTTTACTCAACTATCTCAAAATAACTTAGAATGTTTTAGAAATAAACATTCAACTAGCCAAAGTGGTAACTCAAGTCTTATAACAAAACAACTAAAATGCATAGACTAAAGAACTATAACTATCTGTCTATGAAGCCTCTAATACTATAAGGGATGTTGGGACAAGACCCCCAATCATCCTAACAACTGAAATGCTAAAACAATGTTAAAAGGGATCCTCCGAAAAGTAAGGAGGCTCACCAAAGGACTCTGAAATGCTCAATTGGATCAACGAGGCGCTGGATGCTGATCCTGGTTACCTGTATCTGCATCATAAAATGGTGTCAGTACATTGAATGTACGAGAATACGAGGAGAAAACTAACATGACATAAGATTGAACTGAAATCTGAAAGAAACACTTACCTCAACTTTACTCAACTCAATGCAGAATTAAACAACAATAAAGATGCAGTTTATATAAAGTATTTAAAACAATATATAACATCTGAAAGTATTAGAAAATACAATTGTATCCCAACTGTATATAATAATACAAAAATAACTCTGTTTGGGAGATTCTCTAACTGGCAATCATCACTAAGAGCTATGTGATGATACAACATCTCGCCCATGCTTCAAGAATTGTCCTATAACTTGCCGGGATAGAATGCCTCAACAAAGTGGATCTACTTGTCTATGCTAAAAAGCATTAAGGAATCATCTAAAAGGTATGACCCTTTCTACCCATGTTGGCTACATGGTTTATGGAGACTTGAGTTATTATGAACTTGTCCCCATATAGGTGCTCAATACTACTCCCAAAATATACTCAGCTCATATGTTTAAAAACATAACTCTTTCTCTTTGGTTTGAGGTTATTACTCAAAATCTTATCTCTTAAAAGAGATGGAACTCAAAACTACTCATGAAAACTCATTGGGAAATTGGTGTTTCCTCTCATCTTAAATGTGAAAACATTTGCTCTTTGGAAATACATAGTTCCCATATATATATATTTTAAAAGAAATTAACTTGGCTCTACTATTTCTCAAACTCAATGCTTAAGTCTTTAAAACAAGTTTAAAACGATTGTAAAAAACTATTGAAAGACTCTAAGAACTCTCTTCACTTGACTCTTTGCTCTCCCTTGAATTTGAATTATGAATTCAAGGGTCATGATCGCATGTAATGCATGATCTCTCGATGTTTTAATATATCTTAGAGTACAAAAACCAACTAGAGAATGTAGGTACGATTCGAGGGAACTCAAACGGAAAGAAGAGGAAAAGGGTAGATGACCTGGCGACCCTGGTGTACTGCGTGGCACAGGGCGCCATTCCCTCAAAACTTGAAGGAGTGTAGTTTGTTTATCCGTTATCTTTTAACTCTCTAATTATTATGTGAGAATATGATTTGAAATTGTTTTCTTCTCTTCTTTTTTTTTTTTGTAAAGTATACTTATCTTGGCTATCATAAGTAGTACCAATTTTACCCTTTTAAAAAATGTACATATTCTTCTGCATCAAATAAAAAAAATCAACAATAGAATTGTATTGCTAGCATATCTCCTCTACACGTAAGATTCACTAATGTTCTCAAATCTTTCATAAAATTGCAAAGACAATATAAAAATCAAATAAGAAGAAATTAAAAGGGGAAGTCTAACCTTTACGTATTGTCTTCACCATCAATATTGTTATCTAACACGAAATTAATATTATAACACTTCTACTTTGATAAGCGTATTTGTTATTTGGACAATTTAAAAGCATGATAACTTTCATAAATTTAAAGTATAATATACTATCAATAAAGAATTGTCACACACATACACAAATCTCATTAAGAGTATTAATATGATTAAAATTAAAAGTCAAAATCAAACAGAGAAAAATAATTTTAAAAAATTAAAGATGATGTGATGGCTCGTTTGAAATGTTTCAAAGCCACATTCAAAAGAGGAAAAAAGATATAGCGTAAGCAAAGACAAAAAACATTATGAATATATATATATATATATATATATATATATATATATATATATAGAATATATA